>JAMPIV010011917.1:92500-192500 GCA_024509875.1 Oreohelix idahoensis
CGGATATTTTTACGTATGTGTACGTGCTTTTTGGGCCGTTTTTTTAACAGTCGCACATTTGGGTAGACAATTTGTTTAGCGTGCAAGATAGACATGTTATGAAAATGAGATCGATTATTTCATAATAACTTTAGCGTTTCTGACAAACACTTGTACATGAAGACTTTCTCAGATTGCAGCGATATTCGTACACTGGGTAGCGACACTGTCGTCATCAGCATCATCATCATCTTCGTCATCATCATCATCATCATCATCGTCATCATCGTCGTCATCATCATCATCATCATCATCATCATCATCATCATCATCATCATCATCATCATCATCATCATCATCATCATCATCATCGTCATCATCATCATCGTCATCATTGTCATCATCATCATCATTATCATCGTCGTCGTCATCATCATTGTCATCGTCATCATCGTCATCATCGTCATCATTGTCATCATCATCATCATTGTCATCGTCATCAACATCATCATCAATAATCCCCATTGTCATGATCTTCATTACCATCATCAACATCATCATCGTCATCATAGTGGCCGCCATCGTCATCTCCGTTGCCATCATCCCACCTCTCGATGTTAGACCTAGTATGGTAAAGTCTCTAACACTTCACTCACCTACGGCAGTATGTCCTAAGTGGGCGCCTTTACCTATTTATTTTACCTTGAGCATCCCAGAACACGAACTGTCTTATAACGCTATCACCTGGTTTTTTTATTTCCAGATTGTGATCTATAAAAGCCAGTATCCTGTCTCCATGTCGGGTTCCACTGGTGACAGTCTCGTACTTTACATTAGTTGGATTTTAGCGATACCGTCATACCATAAACACCCTTCAGCTTCCCACAGGAGCATAGGCCTTCAACAAATGTATGCCAGGTCTTCCTGTCACGTGCCATCAGCTCAAGATCTTTCAATGTCTTCTTGATCCCCTACATGTATGTCACCAGTTCTCCTTTCCATGTGGTCTTTCGTCTTCCTCTACCTCTCTAACCTAGGAGAGTCCATAATAATGACAGCATTGTAAAGCTATAAACAGGTGTATTCAATGTATGACCTATCCATCGCGAGGTATACTTCTCATCTTAGTTCCACTGGCACTTGTCTGGTTGAGTTCGTGTCATTAGTTCCACTAGCACTTGTCTGGTTGAGTTCGGGTCATTAGTTCCACTGGCACTTGTCTGGTTGAGCTCGTGTCATTAGTTCCACTGGCACTTGTCTGGTTGAGTTCGTGTCATCAGTTCCATTGACACTTGTCTGGTTGCGTTCGTGTCATCAGTTCCATTGACACTTGTCTGGTTGAGTTCGTGTCATCAGTTCCACTGACACTTGTCTGGTTGTGTTTGTGTCATTAGTTCCACTGGCACTTGTCTGGTTGAGTTCGTGTCATTAGTTCCACTGACACTTGTCTGGTTGAGTTCGTGTCATCAGTTCCACTGACACTTGTCTGGTTGAGTTCGTGTCATCAGTTCCATTGACACTTGTCTGGTTGAGTTCGTGTCATCAGTTCCACTGACACTTGTCTGGTTGAGTTCGTGTCATCAGTTCCACTGACACTTGTCTGGTTGAGTTCGTGTCATCAGTTCCACTGACACTTGTCTGGTTGAGTTCGTGTCATCAGTTCCACTGACACTTGTCTGGTTGAGTTCGTGTCATCAGTTCCACTGACACTTGTCTGGTTGAGCTCGTGTCATTAGTTCCACTGGCACTTGTCTGGTTGAGTTCGTGTCATCAGTTCCACTGACACTTGTCTGGTTGAGTTCGTGTCATCAGTTCCACTGACACTTGTCTGGTTGAGTTCGTGTCATCAGTTCCATTGACACTTGTCTGGTTGAGTTCGTGTCATCAGTTCCATTGACACTTGTCTGGTTGAGTTCGTGTCATCAGTTCCACTGACACTTGTCTGGTTGTGTTTGTGTCATTAGTTCCACTGACACTTGTCTGGTTGAGTTCGTGTCATTAGTTCCACTGACACTTGTCTGGTTGAGTTCGTGTCATCAGTTCCACTGACACTTGTCTGGTTGAGTTCGTGTCATCAGTTCCATTGACACTTGTCTGGTTGAGCTCGTGTCATTAGTTCCACTGGCACTTGTCTGGCTGAGTTCGTGTCATCAGTTCCACTGACACTTGTCTGGTTGAGTTCGTGTCATCAGTTCCACTGGCAGTTGTCTGGTTGAGTTCGTGTCATCAGTTCCATTGACACTTGTCTGGTTGAGTTCGTGTCATCAGTTCCACTGACACTTGTCTGGTTGAGTTCGTGTCATCAGTTCCACTGACACTTGTCTGGTTGAGTTCGTGTCATCAGTTCCACTGGCACGTGTCTGGTTGAGTTCGTGTCATTAGTTCCACTGGCACGTGTCTGGTTGAGTTCGTGTCATCAGTTCCACTGACACTTGTCTGGTTGTGTCTTTGTTTGCCATTAGTTGTCATTAGTTCCACTACAGAAGGACACAATAACTTCTTTGACACTCATCTCCTGCCTGAGATGAAACTCTACTGTAGCTTGAAGGCAGTTCCTTTTTCTTACTGATGATTCGTGTGTTTATTAAGTGTAGTCTGTTTCCTGTTTATTGAACAAAATCTCTCCACTCCACCATTTCTATTGAACTCCCGAGAGGCCCTTTCACACTCTAGGGCTTACTGCTCATCAAGGGGATCAAACTCAATCCCTTTCCGTCGCTATGCACTGATCCTTCTCCTATCTTTCTTCCGGGAAGAATCTCTCCAACTCTTTTAACAAACAGATTCACACAGCAACATTTAGTCTTTTTGTTATTAGTTTTTCTTCTACTGTCTTTCATTGTTATAATTAATTTTATTACGATGTTTCTCCAGTGTACGTTTTGCTTACATCCAGACGCCCCTTTCGTGTGTATTTTCAGATTGTTATTATTATTCCTGTAATTAGAAAAAAGAACTAAAGAAAAGAAAGAGGCAATGAGAGAGAAATAATAAAAATAAGGAAAACTAAATAAAGACAGAAAAGTGGAGGAAAAATAGAAGAAAGGAAAATGGACACAAAGAAAGAAGAAAAAAATGGAAAGGTATGATGGAAGGAACGAAAAGACGAAAATAATTTTAAAGAATAATTAATTAAAGAGAAGTAATGCACAATAGAATATAAAAAAAAACAGAAATAGAGAATGAAATGGAAGGAAAACAGCAGACGAACAATGAATATACACAAACATTTAGACAAGCAAGAGGAATGTCTGACAATAAATTCTCATCTGTTAAAAAAATGTGATTATCTTCAGTTCTGTCTTGTCCAGTTTTAACAAATTGTGTTTGTCCTCCCAGTTTTTATGGAGCACGTCGGTCGTGACAACGGGTAGCAGAAGTCACATCAAGATCGATGTGACTTCTCCAAAGAAGGTGGAAGTCGGGGGGGGAGGGGGGGGGGGGGGAGGAAGGTAGGAGTAAAGGGGGGTTTACACAATTTTTCACGGAACAGGTAAGGATCATCTGTTCTTCTTATGCAAACTTCCATGGTGTCCTTCAGATTTTTTTTTTTTAATTTTAAATTGCGCATTGCAGGAATAATTAGTAATCAGTTGCTTTGTTGCTGAAGATTTCTCTTGTTTCTTTGGGGGGGGGGGGGGGGGGGGGCGGGGCGGTGCGCGGGGCGGGGGATGAAGAACAGTGTGCCGTGTGTTCTTCTTTCTTCTTCTTCCTCGTTCGTCCTGAAAAGGACGTTGGTTGCGTTGTGTCGCCGTTTACAGAGAAGCTGCGATATTTGCGCCTTTCGGCCCGACACATCCGACTTCCGCACGGCATTTTTTTGGGACCGGGTTTGCCTTCCCTCTTCGATCCCTACTCTCTCGGCCAGACTCCAGTGATGCAGCCTGTTTCCAGGACCAGGAGGTGGAGTAGGGTCTTGGTCAGCTCTGGTTCGCTGACCCTGACGCCAGCAGTCAAGCTATGAGTCGCTGACTGCATTCATCTCCAATCTCTTTTGCTGCGCCTTCGGTCCCGGCCGTGTGTTCAATCATCATCATCACCGTATCGTCATTTTTCTTTGTACGTCTAACGCAGCATGCAGCCATTGCTGTAGCCAGTCCTCCTGTAGTAAATAAATATTACACAAACATAAAGGTATGTTTTCAGGCACTCGTGAGAAATAAAGTAGAAAACTAGACAACAGGAAAACAACAGACGTGAGTGGCTTACCGGGGAATCGAACCCAGGACATTCCGCGTGGCACCCCCCGCCTAGCTACGGAAGCCAATCACACTATCCTACCTGCCATCTATGCACCACAAAAATGATGCTTCGATGACAGGGGTTATTAGCGTGACTCGCAACACATAACACCGGAAATGTACCTAGGGCAATCCAGCCTATTAATGACGCAATCACTTCTGTTGTTCCCCTATTATACAGTATAGGTCATATTACACAAGACAAAGACCTTAATACTGTGTCTACTAAATGTTAGAAGACTAAGAACAGTAAGTACAGGACAGAGGGGAGGTTTTGGTATTGTATAAACGTTTTAAACGCATAAAGAAGGGAAACCCGAGGCCTGTAAACAGTAAATTGTGGAGGAAACCTACACCATGCATTCACGTGCTCGTGCAGATGTGGTTTCTCTGGCACATTGTTTGACATGATGAGGTTGCCAGCCACATACAGACCATCATATGTGTGTCCTATAGGGCCTCAAAAACTATTCAGAGATGCAGTAAGAAGGGGTAAGGGTTAGGTTTAGACATTCCTGAACCTAACTTTAAACCCTAACCTTAATCCTAACCTTTACGACGTGGGCGACTTATCTGGATGGCATCGAAGGACACGTGCTACTGTTCTTCATTTCACCCATTTTAAAAAAAACGAAAATAAAAAAAACAACTTTTATTTTGGTAATGAAATCATTTGTAATGAGGATGTTAATTAATTTGTTGTCGAGCGACACCGTCCTTCTTAGCCACACAAAAAAAAAAAAAACTTTTATATTGCCGGATGGGACATGCACTAATTGTATTTCCCGTGAGCTGTAAAAACAAGTAAATTTGAGACTTTCAAAGCTATAACGGTAAAACCGGGCTAGGAACTAGTACTCGTCTGGTTGATTCCAGATACTGACGGCAGCAGTTATGTCCTGATTATTGAGTTAATGTTGATGCGGAGAGTGAATACGTTGATAGTCCTTTCTTTGTTTCTTCAGAGATCATCCACTGATCATAACAATAATAATAATAACAACAACTCTGCAACAATCAAAAGCAAGTGTAAACTTCGTAAATGCGTGAAGACAAGTAAGTAGGATAATATAGGAGATAGAGGAGTGTCTTATTCTTCGTCTACTGTAAGTAAATAAACATTACACAGTGGTACCTAGTTGGCAGGGAGGATAGTGTGATTAAATTTCAGAGCTAGGCGGTGGTGCCGTTCGGAAGGTTTGATTCTCCGGTTAGCCACTCATGTCTGTTATTTTTATGTTGCCTAGTTTTCTACTTTTTTATTTCTGACGAGTGCCTGAAACATACCTTTATGTGTGTAATGTTTATTTATTTATTGTTTACAGTCCTCGGGTTTCCCATCTTTATTTGTTTAAATCTTCTTCTACTGCCATGCCAGTTGGGATGAGCGATTTTGTTTTTCCACGTGTTTTCAGGGATGTTTATCGATTCTGTTGTTGACTTATTTTCATGCCACGATGTCAAACTGTCCAGTATCTTATCTTCTTGTCGTTCTGAATTTCTTTTTTCCTGCAATCTGTTTATGTTTCCACAACATATTCTAGCTTTTCCTTGAATCAAAGGCACGAATAGAAACAACTTCAATAAAGAAGTGTGAAAGGTAGGTCCGTAGCAAATACTGCCATAGGGAAATGAATTGTTAGAGAGTTCAATAAGTTGAGTCTCAGCTACCTTCGTCGTTGCCTTTGCTTCCCTAATTTAGGAGCAGTGTCAGATACCCATTTACAGCTTGGTAGGCTGGAGTTTGACGTTACCTGGTTCCGAACAATTAGTGGAGGCTAACATAAATAAGTTACCAAGTGTTAATGACATTTAGGTCATCAATCTGTAACTTAGTTCCGACTCAGGATTGCTCCAACCTAATCATTCATTCGTCATTAAAGGCCCTAGCATATAAGAGTTTTAAAACAACTATTGGCTTCACATTCAGTCTACCTGATAGAGAGCGAACGAATAAGAAGAAGTTAAATACGATAGGAATTTTTAGGTTGGGAAGCCAATTTCTTGCTCATCTGTAGCGTACGAAGCCCTTGAGACTCTTGTTAACACAATCGGTTCTATTGTTGAACGTATCTAACAGGTTCTCGCCGTCCAAATCCTGCATAACATATGAGGAAAAAATCCTCAAGAACGCCTGTGACACACACACACACACACACACACACAAAAAGAAATTCTTGAAGCACAAAAACAAAATATCCAATATATTAGTCATCCAGTCTTTTGTTAGGGTTAAACTAACACTAAAAAGACAGAAATAGATAACGTAAAAAATATAAGAAAAACTTTCCCGCTTTTTGATTTTCCTGGATATTAGCTTCGAACTTACTTACTTGCTTTTTACTTACCACTATATACATTCGTTATATACATTGATGCCGTTAAGTGTTGTGTTGGAGACAGTTCCCGTTCTAATGCGAGGTGCGACATGACTAGCATCATGCCATGTTCATGTAGGATTAATTGCGTTCGAATACAATTAGTGCCCACAGCCGGGATGGTATGCTAAGGCCCCATGTTGTTCCCGGGGGGTCTCTGATGAGACAGAGAACAATAGGACTACTTCTACCTCACGTGAAAGAACAGGATTACTGCTACCTCAAGCATGTCGTAAAAGTCGACTAATATGAGGTTGTGCATGGGCCCTGACTTCAACGTGTAAAAATACTATAGAAATCACTGATGCGGGAGCACGTGAATTCTTTACTGCAATCTTTCTGCAGCAGGGCGAGCTGGAGTAGTGACTCCATGCTCCATAGGAGGCCAAAAAGGAACTGAATAAATAATTGATATGCAAGGAATATTGGAAACTCGTTAGGGCTTACGAATTGTATAGTGTGTAGAGAAACAGGACGATGCTGTCAACAGTATGTAATGGTGTGACAGATGAAAAGTGAAGCTACCCTTGAATCTCACCGGTAGCCCTCAATTTTGTTGAAATCAAAATCGCCAACGTGGGTTCCACGTGCATGATTTTAGCATGTCCAGGTGAACGCGCTTTAAGCCATGTCATTCGCCCTCTGTCTTAACTTTTAATTTAGCCACGCCTACGGTCTTCTCTCAGGAGCCATTATAATTAGCAATCTCTGAACCTCTTACTGTCATCCCTTCAAGGAGGCGGGCCAGAGGCAGCAGGCGGTTAGTTATCAACGTCTTTTGTAGTCACTAAGAGTGAGCAGAGTTTTGTAACACCTCTGATTAACACGAGAACGTGAACAGTCTACGCGGGTTAGAAATCTCTGCAGTACGAAGAGGAACGGAGAAGTCTGGCGGTAAAAAGTTGTGAAAAAGAGCTTTTGATTCGCGGCTTAAACGCAAAAGTTCCCGAGAATCAGGAGAGACGAAAAATCTCGCATGTAGCTAACGATTTTCATTCATTTAATATATATATAGGCAGCTCTTAAAAATGCAGTTATCAATAGCGCCAGAGAAGTTGAAGAAGTACCTAGCTCATATATTAGAATCAAACAAGAATTTTTGATTTCTTCTATACGTGGAGACTCAATTCATTCTTTGTGCTGCGGTAATAATATATTAGAGTTTTGAGTGATTTAATCGTTTAGTTTTTTCATTTATTTCACTGGGATTTTGTGTTAAGCTGAATAATGTATTAAATAAACTTATAGCTAAATTTTCTCCAGCCGTAACGTAATTTAACTTCTCGGTATTTCCTCAGTAAGAGATGCTTTAAATTAATTAATAGACGCTAGGTGGTGGATAATTTAGAGAACGTAATTTATTTCTTGCTATTTCCAGTAGGAGAGGCTTAAAATATTATTAGACGCTAGGTGTGGTGGATTTAGATGTTATTAACTGTTGTTGTTATGTATTTATTTTGTACTGAATGAGGTCAGCTGTGAAGGCCCCTGAGTATAACAATTATTAGGGTGAGTTCTCAGAGAGCCTTTCTGCTACCACCTTATGATCTCATTCAGACTTATTCTTGACTAGTATGTATGATGACTACGTCTAGTGTCTAGGGTTATGAACATGTGGTGTGATGGTAATTTAATACTAAAACACACACACACATAAACAAATATTAATGTCTATGATCAAATGAACTAACACCGTGTTTGAAATTTTGGTATTAAACTATTTTTTACAATTTTATTTTGTCCTGAACCTAGTATTCTTCTGGTCAGGACTTTCAACTCAAATGAAATCAATTTATATACATATATGCAAGGCAATTTCACAAAAGGGACAATCTGTCCAAACACATATTTTAAAATCTAATAATGGTGTTAAAATATTTCTAATACTACTGTTAAACTAGCACTGGATGGCGGGTCGGGATTCTGTAATCACTCCCATGTCTTTATTTCACAACTTTTAATTTTTATTTCTTGGGTGGAAATAGATTTATTTATTTCAGTTAGGGAAACACTAATTTTCGTTGATGAACGATCATGTGCCAGATTATATACTTATCTAGCACATATAGTAGCTGTCAGTTGTCACTCTGGCCAACGGCCACTGTTGTACTTGTCCAAAAGTAATAGGGTAGACAGCGTGTACACCTATCACTACTGGAATTCAAAGTCTTCTTAAATTCACCACTCAGAACTCTGGCACCGGACTAGTGCCAGACAAAAAAAACCTGTAACATGAAATTGTGTTTCCTTGTTTACATCATGTTTAATCTACTATTTCCACAAATTATAATACATGCAAAATAAAAGACCTGGGTCAGATCTATCTGACCAACCCAACTCATCCACATAACAAGGTGTACCAGTTTTGTCACATTCCTCTCCTCCAATGGTTGCACTGTATCTGCCATATTATCATTAATCTCTTTTTTCCATACAATAAGGTGGGTGATATGTTTCCACCTGACCACCTAAGAAAACATTTGTATTCTACCTCTCTGGTAGTTTGTTATAAGATAAACCAACCTCTAGGCCCTGCAGAAGTCAGCTAGGGACCTCGACTATGTACTTACTGTCGTAATATTTATCATCTGGCAGTATCTCTCACTCACATTTTTAAATAAAATATAAATTATTTCTGCCTTACCACGAATTCAATGAATAAACACAGGAACGATGACCATGGCAAAGATTCAGCTTTGCTGCCGGCTTGACTATGAAATTTTTACATATTTACTTTAATTTTAGTTAAAACTCATACTTCAGTACATCGTCCTGGCTGAGGGACAGTATTTCTGCAAATGGCGACGAGCCTTCTAAGTTTTCAGTAATATTAAATGTGTTGGCCAATGAGATCGGACGACCCCCAATTTTGATTTGAATTTGAAAAATAAAGCCAAAATTACACACTAAAGTGGTGTACCTCTGTCGGTCGGTCCGTCCGATCTTGGCGTTAGTTAAAAATAGACTTGCCTTTTGGCCTAACACTACCAAAAACAATATTCAGTTTGAGCCACCCAATAATATCTCTCCCTCTTTCAAACTCCTCCCAATCAGATTACATGTACCCTCTCATTCCTAAAGTTCCCCACTTGGACTTTGACCCTCCCTCTTAGTGCCTCACTTCAACAACGCGTGCAAAAAATTGTCACCGATAGTGAATGCAAAACCGAGGGTCTGCTTGTCAGTCTGTACGAACCAATATAGTATTTTGTCAATATCTTTAGTATTAATGGGGCAATTTTGAAAATTGTAACATAATATTTATCAGGAGATCATATTCTATCAAACTAATTAGGTTTTATGTCCCCATTCCCAGTAATAATGAATTCCATATATTTTCCATATTATTTGGCAATTTCTACTTTTATATAAATACGCCATTTTGTCCCCTCTCTCCGTTGTTCAAACCGAAACCACAAGTCGTTACGTCAGACAAATACGCTACTTGGCAGACACTGCGCTGTGTGTGTGGTTATATATGTCAAACTGCGTGCCTATGAAACGAACAAGTATTGGCTTTTCGTTGCATTTTCAAATCTGCCAAAACCAATGTCGCGCGTATTTTTTAATTTCTTGCTTCCAAACAACGCGTGTCAGTGTATCATTTTCCGTCTCTCCCCTCCAGATGAAAACCGGATTGATCGTGTCCCAATGCTCTAAATAGTTTCAAGGACGTTAGGGAAAGATAGTATTATTTATTCTTCGTTACTGTCTAACAATACCCGATGCGTTTGCAGGCGGGGCGAAGACGAAACCTCACAACTCCACTAATTTTTATTTCTACATTATTTTAACTATACAAATACTACAAATGGGATCGGTGTATCAATGTATATCATCACATTAGGCGATCGATAATTTGGTTGATACCATTTATTTTTATTTTTCATCATGCGTAAATTTTAGGTGACTAGTGTTCATAACTCGTGTTTTTTTTTTAGAGATAATTAAATACCGGAGTGAGTTACAGGTCTTACCTAAAACGCGGGTGTTAGAATATAATTATAGTATGATTACTTGTTTTCTATTCTCTTTTATATAGGTTGATCATACCCTTTGCGACCAAGCGGTATTCTTATAGAGTTCTATGGCCAGATGTCTTATGGAATTCCAATTAATTGTTCCAAATAAAAATACAAACATTTTCGGTGAAAAAATCTGATGTTAGAGACCATTCGCGGTCCACCTTCTCCATCCATGAGAGTGGTTAAATAACCAGAACACTTCAAATGACAAATTGTTTTTAAATGTTAAACTGGAACATTTTTTCATCTTATCCTTAAAATATTACGGGCCTGATGTGACAGAACTTACAGGACTAATTTTTCTTTAACAAACCATATGACAGTAAAGTTTTTCCTACCACTAAATTCTACAGAGAGAATTCACGGGTCATACTCGGCTATTTCCTTCCGAGAACAGCCTGGGAGTAACATTCGTTGTTTTACACATTCACTACAACAGAGAGAGTCACAGCCACTGGAGGCTAGACCACTCCGGGAAAATCTGTATTAACTTATAAACTTACAGGACAGTGCCACCACCTAGAAAAAAACTTATCCCAAACCAATACCTGCAGTACGAGGAGAAAAAAATTAATCAACGCACCAATTCAGCGACTCCCCGAAAATTAGCAGTTGCTTAAACGGATAGTCTGGGGCTGAACTGGACAAAAAATAGGACTCATAATAGTCTTAAATAAAATGTGTTGGATAAATTCCACGGAATGAATGCAGCGTCGGCAGAGGGATAAGCATAACTGTAGTGAGCTCACTGTATGTGTGTAGAGAGTGAAACTGAACTAAAGAACTTATTGTTCTTAAGTTACTACTAATATAACATCTTCTTTATTGATCTCTCACTAATCTGAAGGCCCACGGTATAGTTAACTCAAGGACTTATCATTTACCCGTCCTGACTGCCCCTACTCCTATTGTTAATTATTTGATCTTTCGGTATATTACCTCGGGTGGGATCTTTTCTTAATTTTCCCTATACAAGAGGGAAGGCCTATTAGATTGATATTTTCGTTTCTCTGATGTAACTACAATGTATTAATGTAATGCTTGTCTTGATGTTGTGATGATACTTTTTTAGCGAAAAATAAATTTAATAAACCTTACTCTATAGTGTCGGTCAAACCCTTGAAATATATATATATATATATATATATATATATATATATATATATATATATATATATATATATATATATATATATATATATATATATATATATATATATATATGTTATTCATAGTTTGTTTTCATGTCTGTACGTAGTAGTTATATGTCACAGACGTTTGTGTACTAAGTGTCGTGTACCTTGTATGTTGTACAAGTAGATTAAGGGCGTCTGAAAGTTAAATAGAGTCGTAAGATAGGTTGGATTAGAGCAATTACTCAATCCAAGACTGCCTTTTTCTCTCTACACTATCACCTTTTCCCTACGCGTTTACCCCTCCTTGTGAAACAATACTATTTCTTACACCTTCCTTTCACATAGCTGTCACTATCACCTCTGCTCCAGCGGGGCCATAAATATCTCAGTCCTATCTTCTCACAATTTACGACAAATGGGTTCAAATCACATGAATGCCTATTACCTTTTGTTCTTTTCTGTTGTCTTTTGTGTGTGTGTGTGGTTTTTTTTAAATTTTTGTAAGAGATTGGAGGAGAACAGAATAGCATTACATGAGCTTCATTTGCCTTCGCTCATCCACCATCTCGGCAGGCAGTCTACCTTGTTCAACCTAACTGTCGGTTATAATTAATAATAATAATAGCCCCTTCATTCATAAATGACTATGGGAATGCGACCCTGAGGTGACAGCCCTCAGCTGCTTATTTTCCTGGTGTTCCTTGCAACACTTTCTACTCTCTTCTGCATGCTATGAGTGCCTCCTTTCGCACAATCTGATGTGGCGCCGCAGAGAGCACCACCCCTTGGTACGATCGGCAGCTTCATCCTCCCAGGTCACTGGATCTATGTCCAGTGTCCTCATGTCTCTCTTGCACACGTCTTTGAACCTCAGCTGCGGTCGCCCAACTGTTCTTTTGCCATCTGCCAGCTGTCCGTAGAAGATATATTTGGGATGCGGCCATTTTCCGGTTATAATTACAGTATTGAATTTAATGTTATATCTCGTTTCGTGATTTGTTTATATACTTACTTAGTCGTTCCCCTTCTACCGTGAGGTGTAGAGACTTGGGAGAGAGAGCGCCAGACTTTCCTATCGACTGTCTTCCTCCTGGCCTGGTTCCATTCTAGTCCTCGGTCCTTCATTTGTTTATATGATACTATTATATACTCGTACATTGATTTCGTTTTTGGTGTTGTGTGCCCTTCGCGTCTTTAACTTCGCCTCGCTCTTTGCGACCGTTGCGCTAAATTTGTTACGAACTCGACATGCTCTTGTTCTGCTTCGACGATTATAAGAAAAAATACGATTAAAATTGGGAAAATCTAGATATTTCCTTATTCCCGGCTAGTGTTATTTATATACCACCAGTTCTCACGGAACATTTCCACTTGGTCTGACATTCAATATTTCCACATTATTCGTGTAATTATGATTGCGACGTTAATTTTCTTCACTGGGTCGTAAATCACTACTAACGAAATTGCTGAACGACATTACTGGCTGTTAGTGGCTACTGCTGTAAATGACCACATTACTTACTCGGGTTACAGCGATCCGGAAAATATGAAAACGATGAACAGCATGTGTCACATTCAGCACAGTTACACAAACCCCGGAAATCAGACTTTTCCGTCCGTTCGGCGTTATTCCCCTTCCCTTCATCCCATCCTACTGGGCATACTGGTCGTAATTATTTGCCTTAATTTGACTTTCAGGAAATGACTTAATAAGAGATAGAAGATCCACGAATTAATGAGAAGAATAGAATTACAACAATACATATTCAACAAGATGAGGGGTATCATGATATCCGGAGACTACACCAACTAAGCAAGCCTCCGGCTGCTTGATTCTCTGCTTTCTTATATGAAGAAGACTCAGGAGAATGAGGAACAGAAGAATAAGAAAATAGATGGAAGAGGAAGAAGAAGAGGAATCAGTAGTAGAAGAAGAAGAGGAGGAAATAGAAGAAGAGGAAGAAGAAGAAGAAGCAGAGGTAGATGAAGAAGAAGAGAGAGAAGAAGAATAGGAGGAGGATGAAGAAGAAGAAGCAGAAACAGAAAAATAAGAAGAGGAAGCGGAAACAGCAGCAGAAGAAGAAGAAGAGGAAAAAGAAGAAGAGGAAAAAGAAGGAGAAGAACGAACGAACGTTTTTTTTTTTCAAATGGCTTAGAGAAGAAGAAACAAAACAACAACAACAAGAATAAGAAGAATAAGAACCGGAAGAAAAAGAAGAAGAAAAAGAAGAAAAAGGAGACGAAGGAGAAGAAGAAACAAAACAAGAAGAAGAAGAAGAAGAAGAAGAAGAAGAAGAAGAAGAAGAAGAATCAATTCTTGTGGTTCGACTAATATATTTGAATGATAATTAATATAACCTCTACACCTCACGGTAGAAGGGGAACGACTAAGTAAGTAAGTATTAATATAACTATAAGCAACTTCACATTTTCTAGATAGTTTTTCTCACGCGATTTTGAGATGGGCAGGAGAGAAGTAATCCACGAGCAAAGTCTTCAAAACGATCGTCATGCCACCCACACAAAAAACTACACAAACAAATGAAGAAATTAAAACAACAGATTGTGTACAGACAGTAATACGAGAAGGTTCCACAATTTCTTCGTGGGGCAGATGAATCTTCTTCGTCGTACACTCTCAGACGTCCACTTGAATATTTTCGAAGTAAGCAGTAGTCAGCTTGAGGCTATTGATATATCTCTTAGTCATCATCTCAACCCGTAACCCGTCACGGGTCGTAGGGGTGCCATGGTGGAAGCATCAGCAGACAGGGTCCTTCACTGCTCTCTATCCTCGTGTAACCGGGCTGTGTTTACTGCATCAATGTGAGAATGTGTGTGTCCGTCAGTTGGCCGGGTCAGTTCAGTTAATGGTGTTGAGCGCAGGTAAATATTTTAGACGTGAGCTAACTCTTGTACGTTCTGGTTCAAGTCGTTGCAGGCCTTTCGCCTGAGGTGGAAATTCTTGACCTTAGTTTATTCTTCTTCCCAGTATTCGTTCGTACCCTTTTTAGGTTTAGTGAGAAGCAACCTCGTATAATGGTTTGTCAAAGTAATCCACTGTAATATTCCAAAGAAAACTCAGCAATGTAGAAAAATAAAATATAGTTTATTAACGTCATTGGAACAGTAATGTTATTGGCACAATGGTGAAGTACTTATTTCTTGCTTACACAAAGTAGTGAGTATCCAAAAATGAAAAAGATATATCCAACATGAAAATGTATCCAACAGAAGAAAATATAAACTGGTCTTGATAATCTCGAAGACGCAGTTCTCCTATCACTATCTGTAAAATCCTCTAGTCTAATATCATGGAATCATTGGAATTATAAATCCTGGAATCATGCCCTTTCTCGCATTTCTCTCCTATTTATACAGCCCACTCTTTTTTCCCGCCAATTTTCACACGATGCTTTATTTTTCACACGGTACAAAACATCTACATTTGCACACGCTTTCTCAGCTTTTCGACTTTTTCCACACGTCTCTCACTCTAACAACGGAAAAAACCCAGATTAGCAACTTCTCACAAAACTTTCCATCCAAAAACATGCATTTACTATTTTGTTGTTCTGGGACAGCTTCTCTCAAAGCCGTGAACTTTTCATGATACTGTGTTTTGTGCACAAATGTCTTAACTGCTTTTAACGTTGTTATTGTATGTGGTTTTTAACACGTATTAATGGTAGTGTATGTCAAGCGGTCACACTCAGCAATGCGTACAAATGTGGAAAACCGTGCCCTGCCCATTCTTTGATGTTATCAGCCCAGGATTTTCTTTGCCTTCCTCTTCTCCGTTTACCTTCGACTGTTCCTTGGAGCATCGTTTTCGAGAGGGAGTCATGACGAGTTACTTGCCCAAACCAGGCAAACTTTCGACGTTTCACTACTGACAAAAGTGGTTCTTGGTGGCCTTGTATACGTGTTTATTATCTCTCTAACATAGACATTTGTTTTGTGCTCTTTATAGCAAATGCGCAAAATTCTTCTATAACATTTATACTCGAAAGCCTGAATCCTTCGCTCCGTATCTACAGTGAGTGTCCAGCCCTCACACCCATACAAGAGAATAGGTAATACAGGGATATCTCCTAAGAGAAGTCAAATACGTACATTTTTAGCTTTTCCGGTCTTCTGTTCATTTCTCTTGTCGCCCATTAGGCAACATGAAGCCACAAATAACAGTTAGTTCCCTTGCAGGAAGTCGGTACTAAAACATTCATATGCTCTAGCAGTAGTGTGTCTGTAGCAATGTGTTTTAATTGTTGAGGTTGGCAGCCCCACGCACAAGTAGTTGGCAGCCCCACGCACAAGTAGTTGACAGCCCCACGCACAAGTAGTTGGCAGCCCCACGCACAAGTAGTTGGCAGCCCCACGCACAAGTAGTTGACAGCCCCACGCACAAGTAGTTGGCAGCCCCACGCACAAGTAGTAGGCAGCCCCACGCACAAGTAGTTGGCAGCCCCACGCACAAGTATATATTAGTTGCCTCTTACGACGATGCGAGCGGGAGCAGTAGTCATAATCTATTTTGTTTATAATCTCCTCGGATTAACTTCTCTTCCCCCCCCCCCCAACTACACAGGGCAATCGACTATTAATTGACAACCTGTATTTTTCCGTCACATGTGTTTGTTAATGCATTGCGCTTTCATATTTGCTCATTTATTTCTTTATCCGATTTAGCGAAGCTAATTACTAGCTTGATATTTTAAAAATCGATCATTACCTTATTCAATATTATTTAAATTATCCCTATTACGAACATGCGGTAGCTAGCTTAATCTACTCCAGACATCTTTTTTGTTTTTTATTTGTTTTTAAAATATTAGTCTTTTTTATCTTCTGTGTTCCAGCATTTCGTCACTCTTATTATAAACACATTTACGTGATTGTTCTGTTACTACGCGGGTTCTGCTGAAAATAAAGGAAACACTATTGCTCCGTGTAGTTCATGACGGTATCTGAGGAGACCCCACATTTTTTTACCTGAGACTGATTTTTACGTGATTATCCCTTTTTCCTTGTACACTGACAGGTGTCCACTCGCCATTCAGGCAGATACTCGCCGTCTTCGGATGGTACCCATTAGAGCTGGGTCGGCTCAGGAGCCGCCAGTCCCTGGTCGACGACACTTCTTCAAATGTCTTCGCCAGGGCTCGAATTAATCCAATCCAAGTCTCGGTCGACG
This sequence comes from Oreohelix idahoensis, assembly GCA_024509875.1. Classification (NCBI taxonomy): domain Eukaryota; kingdom Metazoa; phylum Mollusca; class Gastropoda; order Stylommatophora; family Oreohelicidae; genus Oreohelix; species Oreohelix idahoensis. The sequence continues at coordinate 109,454 of JAMPIV010011917.1, forward strand.
ACACTTCTTCAAATGCATTTGCCCGGGCTTGAACCTGGATCACCCGATCGCCAGCGCAGTATGGTAACCATTACACCAGCGCAGCTCCCAGACCCCAAATAAAAATGATTGTTTGCTCCCAGGAGCATATCGTTAAAAAGCGACTTAACTGAGGTTGTGCACGGTGTTGCAACATCATCATGTGAAACTAATTCCTACAGAAACTACCACTGTAAGCGTTTGTGCTTTGGCATAGGCTTCCTCAAGGAGGTCTTCTATAGTAGTGTCTCAATGCTCCATAAGAAGGGAAAAAACAAAGATGATGAGGATATTTAGGGCCCTATACTTTCTTGTTGCCTGTGCATCTATGTATTGTCTAAGCGTTAAAACATGGAAAATATCTATGGTGTTGAATAATGCACCACTTTAAAAAGACGTTTTGTTTTTTCATGTTTACTTGCTCCTATCTTGTGTGTAGACAGGTAAATCACAGGTAAAATGAAGAAACCGCTCCCTCCTGTTCTGTTATTATAAATTTCATGTTTGACAGTATAAAATAAAGGCATGGCTCCACTCTTAACCACTCTTACATTTTAAAGTAGGCTGTGTTTGAGAGTCAATCAATATCATTTAGCTCCCCGAGGAGCATATGCCTTCAACAAACACATGCCAAGTCCTCGTTTGAGAGTACCTCGCGCTTATTTTAAATAAAATAGAGGTAAATTTGTCTCAAGTATGTACTCAAGTTGCCAGTTGCCCTCTACCCTGTCTTCTGTCTCATGTATGAGATATATTTTGCATTTTTGTTTCTTCTTTTTCAACCCCTATGTCTTGAACTGTTCTTTCGTTCCATCTTTTTTGTTTTTTATCACTTACAGTTGAATCTTGACAAGTGATTGGAAGGTTTCTCACTGATCCTGGTCTACTGTAAGAATCAAGTCATGGCGCATTATCAAGTTGTTTTAGCTGATCTGTCGTTCCATTGTTCATGGTGTTTTTCTGTGGCGGCTTAATACTCTGAGTTAAATAACGTGGTGCTAGCTGTTTTAGCTTAATTCTCACATTTCTAAAGTTACTTTTACTGTTTTCATTACTTAAACTCGCGACGCACGCTGGTCGATTTTCACGTTACTTAAAAATGTCTAGCGTTCCATACCAACTGTTATTTTTCCTTTTGTTAAAAATTTTTAAAAACCCATTAAGCCGACTTCTGTTGACTAGAATGTTTGTATAGACTGATGTAATTTTTATGTCCCAAATTCAAATTTGGACTGGCTTAATTAAGCAGAAGTTCTTGAAGCAATTTTGTGAACAGGCAATGAATGTTAATAAACGCACGAGGTCCGAGCGACAGACATTGACACTCGGGTGTCAACGATGATCGTATGCTGATGGAACAAAGCGACACTTTTTCTTCACGAGATCACGCCGTACTGTAAGACCAAGCAGCAAATCAGAACACTGTTCATTGTGGTGAAGTACAGTGATGCAGCGATAAAATCATAAATTATATGTAATAAAGTCATAATTAGTAAAAGTTGTAACGCGTCTTCTTCCCTGCGACAGAACACGCATTGATTTAAGCAGGACAGAACATAGTGAGAAATCTTATCGCCGCGTTGGTAGTATTAGCATTTATAACGCGCCCGTCAAGGGTTAACGATAAAAATTTGAAAATTCTACTAGCGTAGGGTTCCAGGAAAGATAGAAAGAATAAAACACACGAACGCATAAGATTGAGAGAGCGGACACCTGCTGCCGGCTTGTCAAGTGTTAGAAGCTTGAATTAGCTACTCGGGCCAACAGTGCGAGACGAGGCCGTTAGCTTGTGTCGAAAACGAAGTCGCAAGTTTGAAAATTTAAAAATACCCCGCTAGTCCAATACATTTCTAACCACAGACACTGTGGAAAAAAAATATATATACACACGCATAATTACTTCCTATCGGGAAAAAGGAAGATCTGAGGCGATTTTTATAACATTCAAGTAGTGGAAACTTAGAAAACAACGAACACCAAAATGGAAAATATATTGAATTCTTTATTACTAGGTTTATGATCATAAAAGTTGGCTAGTCTAAGAGCTGGTCTTGTCCTGATAAATAATATGCTTTTGAATCAAAAATCCGACAGATAGAAATAAAGTTATGGACAAAAGACTGTATTTGTTCGTACAGACAGACCAACACATGCTCGTTTGGACTTGCACTAACGGTGACTTTTTTGACGCGTCCTTGAAAACGGCAGGAAAAGGTTACATGCAGTCTGTTGTAGAAAGGGGCAGAAAAGGGGGGAGAAAAATTATGGGATGGCTTAACACAAAATATATTTAGCAGTAGAAATCTAAGAATGAGAGAGGAAATAAACTTGGTAGTGTCCAAAAATCAAGTCTGTTTTTGCTTTTAATTTCAAATTTCAAAATTATCGTTCGTTTATTGGCCAAAGTTTTTCATATTCTTGAGAAAATTCAACGGCTTGACGCCATTTGTAGAAGATAGTCCCGAGAGCAGGACGTTGTGAATTTTGTGAAAAGTGATTAGCCTTGATAAAGCAAATATATATGAAAGTATAGGCATCACAGTCCAGCCAGCAGTACATCTGGAATCTGCTATTCAACGTACCTGTGTTTTTGTTCCATTGAATTCTGGTAAGACCGACATTATTCATATATATTTTGTTTAAAAATGTGAGTGAGAGATGCTGCCATCACGACTAAGTAATCAGGTCCCAAGCTGATTTATGCAGGGCTTGAAGGGGAATTAAGATGAAACACATTGCCAGTTTTGTAAATGCACATGTTTTGTGAAATAAAATGTTTTCTTAGGTGACTAGAGGGACACAGCTCACCTATCCCATTGTATGGTAGAAAAGAAAGATTAATAAGATTATTGCAGATGCAGTGCCGCCTTTGTAGGAGAGACAAGTGAACAACACTGGTACACTGTAGAATGGATGTGCTGGATTGGTCCATTGGATATGACCCAGCTCTTTATTTCTTATGTATGCTCTTTTGTATATAAAACACAGTCTAAATAAGATATCACCCAGGAGACATTGTTTCATTATTACAGGGTCTTATCTGGCACTAGTCCGGTGCCAGAGTTCTATGTGAAAGCTGTTGAGGAGTTTTGGAGTCCAGTAGTGATAGGGGTCGCCAGTTTCCTCCCTATTACTTTTGGAGCAGTGGTCATTCGGCAGAAAGAATTCAGACAGTTCCAGTGGGCCAGATAAGTGAAATATCTGGTACCCTAACAGTACATCAGCTATAAGAGCAGCATACCCCTGTATTCAAGAAATAAAACATTTCCCTAGTGAACTTAACATAGATAGTGTATTTTAAAGAGACTGGGAGTGATTAAAGAATCCCAAACAGCCATCCAGTGTTAGAAACCAGTAATAGATAGATTTTAGTAACACTATTAAGTATAATTTTAACAGTATTTGTTTGGACACTTGTCCCTGTGGGTCTAAATTTACATTTGTATATATATCTTGAATTCTTTTCATTTTTAAAAGTCCTGACCAGAAGAATACTAGGTTCAGGACCAAATAAATCATACAGAAAATTATTAATTGTACAAATTTATCTGAGGTGTTATTTCCTTAATCATAGACCTTAATACTTGTTTGTGTAGAGGTGTATTATTGTTAAAGTACCATCACACCACACTTGCATATCCCTAGACATTAGACGTAGCTATCATTCATACTAGTCAAGAATAAGTCTGCTTGAGGCCATAAGGTGGTAGCAGAAAGGTACCCTGATACTCAACCCTACATTTGTTATAATCAGGGACCTTCACAGCTGGCCTCATTCAGTACATTAAAGAAAAATATCAACATCATTTCATAACATCAAAACCCACCACGATAAATTGGGTCTCTTCTTCCGGGATTTGAACTTGTTAGTTGTTTAGTAATTTAAATATTGTAGCACTAGTGTCCCCAAAAGTTATAAAAGTATTTAAAAGGGAAAATAAAAGCTGATGGACTGTTGAGAGCCAGTAATTGGTTAATTAATTGGTTAACTAGTTAGTTAGAGTTAGTACTCTGTTTATTAAGAGTTTGGAAAAAAATATTAGATCATTTTAAAGATTGATATTATGGCCGACCTAGCAAAGTTCCGATCTGCTGCTGTGCTGGCTGCAAAAGAGATGAATATGGATGGACCAGAGTTGGTCCAGTATGTAACCTCAGAGGTGGATAAATTTATTGCACGAGAAGAGAATAGGCTAGCTGCAGAAAGAAAATTAGAAGTTGAGAAAGAAATAAAAAGGTTGCAGATTGAGGCTGACAAAGAGGCTAGGGCATTGGAGGCGGATAGGGAGGCTGAAATAAAACGGCTCCAGTATGAAGAGAAGAAGTTGGAGGCAGAGGAAAGAAGACTGGCTGCTGAAAAGGAGGAGAAGAGAAGGGAAGCAGAGGAAAGAAGACTGAAGCTGAAAGGGAAGACAAGCGATTGGCTGCAGAAAGGGAAGCTGAAAAGGAGGAGAAGAGAAGGGAAGCAGAGGAAAGAAGACTGAAGCTGAAAGGGAAGACAAGCGATTGGCTGCAGAAAGGGAAGCTGAAAAGGAGGAGAAGAGATTACAGAGGGAGCACGAGCTACGACTAAAAGAGTTCGAACTTCAAGGCCATGCTCCTGAAAATGGTGCCAGCCCTTCTACCTCCGATGCCACTGCTAGTCAGGGAGCCTCAACTTCAGCTATGGGGTTCCATTTAGACCATTTTGTTGAGAGGGACGATGACATTGAGTCATTTTTGTCTAGATTTGAGGTTTTAGCCACCACCTATAGGTTGGAGAAGGAAAGGTGGAGTTTAAAGTTATCTCAGGGGCTGAGGGGAACTTCTTATGAAGTGTTTGCCAACATGAGCAAAGACGACCAAGACAATTATGACATGTTAAAGCAGGCTCTTTTGCTAAGGTATGAAAAGAACGGAGAATTTTACAGGAAAAAGTTTAGGAATGCAAAACTACTGTCGGGTGAGACCTATCACCAGTTCTCTGCACGTTTAGAGACGTACTTGGAGAAATGGACTGCTCTGGGGAAAACCCAAGATCTTAAAGAGATGATCCTTATTGAGCAATTGAGAGAGTCCATGGCTCCAGACTTGAGAAAGTTTCTCATGGAACAAGGTGCAGAGAGGCTGGGTGAGTTACTTAATGTCGCTGAGAGGTATCAGGCAGCCCAGGCAGAGGTAGCTGGCGCTAAAAAGAAACAGATTGACAATTTTAAGGTCCACAAAACTCTAATAGATATGATAACAAAGATCAGGGGAACAAAGGTAAGCACAATTTTGATAGGCCACGCAATGATTTTAGAAACATAAACCCACAATTCAATGATAGGAAATATGATGAAAGAAAACCTTTTCATCAAGGTAGATTATATTGCAAATGGTGTAAGAGGGAAGGTCATGACATCAAATTTTGTCATAAGAAAACTTCTGGATTTGCTGCTATGAAGATGGGGAACAAGGGAGGAAAGGACAAACCTACTGGAATGCAGGAACCTTATCACCCCCCAGTGTGTGAGGATGTAGTCTGCAATGGGGTCACCATTAGGTGTCTCTATGATACAGGCTTAGATTTTGATTCTGTTGTGAGTGCACACTTGGTGAACCCAGATCAGTATACCACAGAAACAGTGGAGATACAAGGGGCGACCACGAACATACCACTTATGAAACTTCCCATTGCCAGGATAACGGTGAAAACTCGCTATGTGGAAGGAGTAATCAGAGCAGCAGTGATCGACGCACCCATCTACCCTCTGATATTGGGATGTCGTTATGTCTTCTTGGGGGCTCCCAAGAGACCTCTGGTCATGGCAACAGTGCAGACCAGATCACAATCCAGAAAGGAAGAATATGAACCTATAAATACTCATACAGAAGAGATGAGGAAGGCACAGGCTGAGGATTGGTCACTGAAGCCGTGCTTTCAAAAATTGCGTAACTGCCATACACCTCCAAGCAAAGGAGAATTTTACATAAAGAATAAATTGTTATATAGGAAGGCCGGAACTGGTTCAAATGGTGACGGACAACTGGTACTTCCCAAGATGTATAGGGCAGACGTAATACAGAGTTTACATGTTGGAAAAGATGGGGACCACGAGAAAGTAGGTACCATCTGCAAAAAAGTAGCTCAAAAATATTATTGGCCAGATGAAAAGATAATTATTGAGAATTTTGTCGAAGCCTGCGGCATATTTCATGAGGGAACACCCACAAGTGGGGACAATAATAATCAGGACCTAGAAACGCCACGGGGCAAATTTAGGCCTGAAAATGGGAAGAAAAATAAAATTAATAATGTAAACAAGGTGGAATGGGAACCCCCTTTTCACACGCAGTCTTCACTTGAATGTGTTAGAATGGAAACTCTGCGTCGAGTACAAAGAGTGATTTTACCCCAGAATAAGCCGACAGTCCCTCGGTCGGAATTATGTGAACTGGGTGAAGGTAAAAGAGAGAGAAGATCTCTCACAAGGAACTTAAAGTGGGGAGAAAACCCCAGGAAAAGAATAGGTAGTGGTAGATTCTTGTGTGATGACACAAGGAAGAAACGTCCTCAACATAAAGCTTCAAATGTAAAGGACCTGACAAGTGCCAGGAAAAATAAGTATGTAAAATTAAAAGTCCAGATGTAACTTTGTTGAGGACCTGGACAGATGAGAAGGCAGAAGAGACTGTTACCTCATCATACCAATATGTGAACGAGCTGACCACTCGTCTTAAAACTGGCTGGAAACTTGCAAATGATAATCTCAGACAAGCCAGGAAAAAACATGCTGCCTATTTTAATAAGAAAGCTAAGGATAGAGAATTATTTGTGGGAGAGAAGGTGCTTCTTCTACTGCCCGGCAGCCAAAACAAACTACAAATTGGATGGCAAGGTCCATATACTGTTCTAGAGAAGGTGTCTAGAACAAATTATAAAATCGACAAGAAAGGGAAAGAGAAAGTATATCATGTGAACCTTCTAAAGAAGTATCTGGACAGGGAAATCCAGGAAGGAACACACTTAATGTCCTTGTCGATAGCAACAGGGATGAAGAATGAACCGCTCACATCCCATGAGTATCCCTTGAAAACATGTGAGACACCGGCACATGTAACAGTCAGTAAACACTTGACGAAAAAACAGAGGGAACAGGTTCAAAAGGTTCTGACTGATCATACGGACGTGTTAACAGACAAACCGGGGCACACGAATCTGTTAGAATATGACATGAAACTAGTAGACCCAACACCGATCTGTATGAGAGCCTACACGATCCCGTTTGCCAAGGAGAAAGCTTTGAAAGAGGAGATTGAGTACCTATTGAAAGAAGGAATTATTTCTCATAGCGAATCTCCATATAGTTCCAGTGTGGTTTTGCTGAGAAAACCCTCTGGAGAACATCGTCTGTGTATAGATTACAGGAAACTGAATGCTGTCACAGAGAATCAGGTGGATCCATTACCTGACACAATCAATTATTTGCCAGGCTAAACAAGGCAAAATATTTTTCGAAGGTGGATCTGAGCAAAGGCTATTATCAGATTCCAGTGAAGCCTGAGGTCAGACCTTATTTGGCGTTTAGCACTTCGGAAGGACATTACGAATTCAACATGTTACCTTTTGGGTTGAAAAATGCTCCGAGTGTATTTTCTAGGATGATGCGAAAATTGTTGGATCCACTAAATAACCCATGCATCACAAACTTTATGGATGATATCCTCATTGCTACAGAAACATTTGAGGAACACATTAACTCTTTGACTATGCTGTTTGATAGACTAAGAGAGGCTAATTTGACGGCTAGACCAACAAAATGTTGTATTGGTTGTAAAGAGTTGGAGTTCTTGGGACATACTGTGTTTCAGGGTAGTATGACCCCTGACCCCAAGAACCTTGAAAAATTGCAGAGAGCACCTAGGCCACAAACAAAGAAAGACGTGAGATCTTTCGTGTCGTTGTGTGGATTCTATCAGAAATATATCAAAAATTTTAACTCTATTTGTGCTCCTCTGACGGATTTAACTCGCAAGGGAAATCCTGATAGAATTGTTTGGTCAGCCCAATGTGAATCAGCCTACCAAGAGTTAAAGGAAAAACTTACAAGCAAGCCTATCTTGAAATTACCTGATTTGAGTCAGGAATTTGTGGTGAGAAGTGACGCAAGCAATGTGGGCCTGGGGGCTACGTTGTTGCAAAGATCATCGTCACCAGAGGGAGAGCTGAACCCAGTCGCTTATGCTAGCCGCAAGTTAAACAAAGCGGAGCAAAACTATTCAACAAGCGAAAAAAGAATGTCTAGCTTTGATCTGGGCAATACGAAAGTTCCAGACCTATCTATATGGTAGAACATGTGTGGTCCAAACGGATCATCAGCCTCTCGTATTCTTATCACAGGCCAAGCATGAAAATGCCAGATTATTAAGATGGTCGTTATTATTACAGCCATATCAATTTACCATTGAATATATTCCGGGGTCACTGAACGTGGGTGCAGATTTCCTCAGTAGGCATCCCTGTGATCCAAATCAGAGTATTCAGCAGGCGTAGGGAGTTGATTTTATCTATGTGTATCACTGTTTGGAACTAGCATCAGGCAAGTTCTTAGGTGGGGAGATGTGTGGTGAAGTACAGTGATGCAGCGATAAAATCATAAATTATATGTAATAAAGTCATAATTAGTAAAAGTTGTAACGCGTCTTCTTCCCTGCGCCAGAAAACGCATTGATTTAAGCAGGACAGAACATAGTGAGAAATCTTATCGCCGCGTTGGTAGTATTAGCATTTATAACGCGCCCGTCAAGGGTTAACGATAAAAATTTGAAAATTCTACTAGCGTAGGGTTCCAGGAAAGATAGAAAGAATAAAACACACGAACGCATAAGATTGAGAGAGCGGACACCTGCTGCCGGCTTGTCAAGTGTTAGAGGTTTGAATTAGCTACTCGGGCCAACAGTGCGAGACGAGGCCGTTAGCTTGTGTCGAAAACGAAGTCGCAAGTTTGAAAATTTAAAAATACCCCGCTAGTCCAATACATTTCTAACCACAGACACTGTGGAAAAATATATATATATACACACGCATAATTACTTCCTATCGGGAAAAAGGAAGATCTGAGGCGATTTTTATAACATTCAAGTAGTGGAAACTTAGAAAACAACGAACACCAAAATGGAAAATATATTGAATTCTTTTATTACTAGGTTTATGATCATAAAAGTTGGCTAGTCTAAGAGCTGGTCTTGTCCTGATAAATAATATGCTTTCGAATCAAAAATCCGACAGATAGAAATAAAGTTATGGACAAAAGACTGTATTTGTTCGTACAGACAGACCAACACATGCTCGTTTGGACTTGCACTAACGGTGACTTTTTTGACGCGTCCTTGAAAAAGGCAGGAAAAGGTTACATGCAGTCTGTTGTAGAAAGGGGCAGAAAAAGGGGGAGAAAAATTATGGGATGGCTTAACACAAAATATATTTAGCAGTAGAAATCTAAGAATGAGAGAGGAAAAAAACTTGGTAGTGTCCAAAAATCAAGTCTGTTTTTGCTTTTAATTTCAAATTTCAAAATTGTCGTTCGTTTATTGGCCAAAGCCTTTCATATTCTTGAGAAAATTCAACGGCTTGACGCCATTTGTAGAAGATAGTCCCGAGAGCAGGACGTTGTGAATTTTGTGAAAAGTGGTTAGCCTTGATAAAGCAAATATATATGAAAGTATAGGCATCACAGTCCAGCCAGCAGTACATCTGGAATCTGCTATTCAACGTACCTGTGTTTTTTTTCATTGAATTCTGGTAAGACCGACATTATTCATATATATTTTGTTTAAAAATGTGAGTGAGAGATGCTGCCATCACGACTAAGTAATCAGATCCCAAGCTGATTTATGCAGGGCTTGAAGGGGAATTAAGATGAAACACATTGCCAGTTTTGTAAATGCACATGTTTTGTGAAATAAAATGTTTTCTTAGGTGACCAGAGGGACACAGCTCACCTATCCCATTGTATGGTAGAAAAGAAAGATTAATAAGATTATTGCAGATGCAGTGCCGCCTTTGTAGGAGAGACAAGTGAACAACACTGGTACACTGTGGAATGGATGTGCTGGATTGGTCCACTGGATATGACCCAGCTCTTTATTTCTTATGTATGCTCTTTTGTATATAAAGCACAGTCTAAATAAGATATCAACCAGGAGACATTGTTTCATTATTACAGGGTCTTATCTGGCACTAGTCCGGTGCCAGAGTTCTATGTGAAAGCTGTTGAGGAGTTTTGGAGTCCAGTAGTGATAGGGGTCGCCAGTTTCCCTCCTATTACTTTTGGAGCAGTGGTCATTCGGCAGAAAGAATTCAGACAGTTCCAGTGGGCCAGATAAGTGAAATATCTGGTACCCTAACAGTACATCAGCTATAAGAGCAGCATACCCCTGTATTCAAGAAATAAAACATTTCCCTAGTGAACTTAACAGAGACAGTGTATTTTAAAGAGACTGGGAGTGATTAAAGAATCCCAAACAGCCATCCAGTGTTAGAAACCAGTAATAGATAGATTTTAGTAACACTATTAAATATAATTTTAACAGTATTTGTTTGGACACTTGTCCCTGTGGGTCTAAATTTATATTTGTATATATATCTTTAATTCTTTTCATTGTTAAAAGTCCTGTCCAGAAGAATACTAGGTTCAGGACCAAATAAATCATACAGAAAATTATTAATTGTACAAATTTATCTGAGGTGTTATTTCCTTAATCATAGACCTTAATACTTGTTTGTGTAGAGGTGTATTATTGTTAAAGTACCATCACACCACACTTGCATATCCCTAGACATTAGACGTAGCTATCATTCATACTAGTCAAGAATAAGTCTGCTTGAGGCCATAAGGTGGTAGCAGAAAGGTACCCTGATACTCAACCCTACATTTGTTATAATCAGGGACCTTCACAGCTGGCCTCATTCAGTACATTAAGGAAAAATAACAACATCATTTCATAACATCAAAACCCACCACATTCAGATAAAAGTATCCATGGAATCGCTCCTGGGTTATGCTCATATAACTCTTGCAAACGGCTTACCCGTACTACAGGAATTCATAGTAAATGAGAATAGGTAAATCGTAGTCACTTGTAAGAAAGAAAGAAGGAAGAGAGAAAGTAAGGATGCAGGAAAGAAAGAAAACAATGGTTACTAGACAAGAGAAACATGACAGACTGATAAGTACTCCGGGGATTCAAACCAGGGACCGCCCGAACGGTGCTTCGCCTAGCTACGAGAGTGCACGTCTCGTCCTGGCTATCAACCGTGGAGGAACAGCTAAGAAATAATACAAAGAGCAAAGACAGAACGGGCACGACGTGTAACAGTGCTCCGAGCGACCATCTCCGTAACAGACCTGAGTTATAAAAATCCTTCAATTAATTTCTTATATGGCCATTTTATAGAAAAACGGAATGTATAGTATCTTTTGTGGTGCAGATTTTCAAGTACATTTTGTTTATTCCGATATTAAAATACAGGATCTGAGATTATTCACAACACTTAGACTTTCACATTTTTTTACACTTGCTACTTTGGTGCTAGCTAATAACATGACACTACATTATGATTTCGTTAAATTGCTTCTGATGTGCCAAAATTATGATCGTAGAAAAAATATATATATATGTATTCTTTGTTTGTTGTCTTTTCATTAAACAGCCGGTTTATACTGAGGATCTGATCGGCTGCTTTTCTTAGACATCTCAGTTCACATTTGTTAACATTCTTTCTTATTCATTGGTTAATGTACGAGCCTGCCAATCGTTACTTCGCTTGCACACACAGGTGTTTATCCTTGCATCTTTTTTGTCATATGGATCTTTGCCAAATTTTAAATCGGTGCAAACAAACAATTATTGCCTTGCTGAATAAAGTTTCGGTATCTCAAATTTTCCTATATGATTATTATTACTATTATTTCCTTTTTTCTTTCTTTTTTTTTCCTCATATTTTCTACAATTTGTTGTTTTATATAAGGCAAAGGATGGGGGGGGGGGACTGAATATCAGATGAGCTTTATATGCCTCCGCTTGTCCGTTATCTCGGCAATTTTCGTATGTAATAAATACTCCAGGTATGTTTGCCTCTTCTACTTAATTTAACTTGATAATACTAACTGTGACATATCTAAACTAACAATTTGTTTATATTGTTCCAGATTCAGGTACACGTATATATTCAATCGTTCTATTTATGACAATTGTGCTCTCTCATTTATAGTTCACTGCTGACTTCTTTGATAAACATAAAACAGTTTTATCTCCCTTGAATACATTCATCTCCCTTTATAACATTAATCAGTCACACTATGTCTCAACACTCACACGAGGGATGGATTAGTGAGACCACAGACGTTATCAATCCTGGTTTATTTGTAAGATGGGAAGATAGCTGCATTTACGTTGGCACTGTTTATATTAATTTCTGTGTAGTTCCCTGGGGTTTCTGCTATTTTAGGCGTGTCGTAAAAGACGACTAATATGAGGGCGTGCAGGCTGGTAACCTCATCACGTAAAACAAATTGCTACCAAAAATCAAATCAATGCTGCAAGATTTCGCGAAGTCTTTGGTGCTGGCTTCTTGCAGGAGGAGCTAACTGCAGGGATGGTTCCGTGCTTCTTGGGGGTAACAAGGAACCTGATAGTGGTGATCTACGTGTATTCAGTTAAAGATAAGGGAGACGAAAAGACTGCTAAGTGTAAAGAGAATAGAGAGACATAGAGAAAGAAAGTGAGCGGTTAAGACAAAATTAGATAAAGAATGAGATGTCAGATGAGAAACTGAATTAGAAAAGCATGAGGGCGTTTTAGAGTAAGATAGATGGGGTGCGTTAAAGAGAGAAAGAGATGGGGAGTATGTAAATATTTCAGTGAGTGAACGAGTCAACTAACGAGTGACTGATTGAAAAAGGGTGTGAAAATGAATGAGAGAGAGAGAGAGAAAGAGAGAGAGAGAGAGAGAGAGAGAGAGAGAGAGAGAGAGAGAGAGAAATAGAAAGCTAGTAAATTATAGCAATAGTGCTGTAACAAAATAAAAGAAGAGAAAGAGAAGACAACAAAATCAGCGAGAGAAGATAGAGCGAGAAACAATAAGAGACATATTAATTGAGAAAGAGAGAGAGAGAGAGAGAGAGCTACATATCATGAGTAAGGAAATGAAGAAGTTAACAATTAAGAATGAAATTTAACAAGTGATAGAGTGAGTACAAGATAGAGAAATTGAAACACTGAAAGAGTTATCAAGAGAGAGAGAGAAAAAAAAATTAAGTAGGGGGTGATAGAAAAGAGATTGAATGAACGAACTTTATTTTCAAAAGGTTGAGAATTGTGCACGCAGGCCCATCTGACATTCTGCCCCTCCTTTCTCTCATCTTTTATACTGAATTCATTTATTCGCAAAAGCATTTTACATATCAATTTAAAGAAATTCAACGTTGTGAAAGTAATAAACATAAATTTACAGTATCTAACTATAATCATGAAATAAAATATGTTTAAAAATACAAACATCGTCATTATATCTACAATCGATATTATATATATATTTGGAAACATAGTCAGATTAGGCGGGCATGTAATCTGCATTCGTAAAGATTTCGAGAAGTCTACGACTGTATGAATAGGGACTCAAGAGAGACAGTAAGTACTAGAGCGTGAGAGATCGAGAGTTAATAAATGAGTGGAAAGAAACAGAGAGAGAGCAACAACAGATCATCATGATAATTTTTCTTTGCGGTCCTTACGCAGCATAAAACCCCCACTGTAGTTGATCCCAGATAGAGAGAGAAAATGTAAACCATGTGAACGACACAGAGTGAGTGAGATGGCGAATCGTTAGTTAAACCATTAAAGTAACCCAGAGATAAAAGGTAAAGGTAGTCCCGTAGCAGATACTGCCGTAGGGGAGTGAAGTGTTGGAGACTTCACTATACTAGATCCAGCATCGAGAGGTGGGGTGACCAGTTCCCTTCCTCGCTGCCTTTTGCTTCTCTAACCTGCAAAGTCAGGTACCCATTTACAGCTGGGTAGAATGAAGTGTGTCAATATCGTAAATCAAACCCGGCATCTTTGCCGCGTGAGACCAGCGCTTTAACCAATCTGCCAATCGGACGCCCAGAGATAGCTTCCTCTATTTTCTATTCATTGTCTGTTTCTTATTCTTTCTTTTATTATGTCTCTTCAACCCAATGTACTCCGACCAATCAAAGACAAGAAAAGTCATGTGATCACTGTCACGAAGTGGTTTTAAGTTTATAGATTTTGCCTGAATGAAAGCAAGACCCTAGTATGAGAAAGTCTGAGAAGATAGAATTTAGATGGAAAATGACATGCCTGTGGACAGATGAGACTATTGGCTCAAGGGATAGAACCAGGATTTGACTCTCCCCTTGCCGCTTCATGACTTCAGAATGGCTATAATCTCACCCTACTCTGACTACCTTTAAACACAAGGAGATAAGGTGTATAAAACGACCACAGACATCACTATACAGACAACATAGAGTAAGTATAGAGTGTAGAAGCTGATCCAGTATATATATTATAGATAAATTTATTTACACATAGAAATCATTAAAGTTCATCATACATCAAATCGAAAAAATTAGCGTGCACTGTTGCACGGCCTGGAAAAAACCAAGTAACAAGTAAATTGATAGACACTAGAAAAAAAAAACCCCAAATCACATTCACTCTTTCTGTCACCCTGCTGAGGAACAATAAAATGATTAGTGATTAAAATAACTCTACTATTGTGGGAGCTGTCCACTTTAGCCTCCACTCTCTAACAAAATGAGATTCTACTGTCTCAGTCTGGTTGACTCTTCCTCAACGAAACTTCTACACAGCTTCCAACTAGGTAGGCGATATGCGCCGCTATCTAACACCACTGGAAATGCTAAACATAATAGACTTGGAGTAACACAATGGCTCAGTGTCTATCCGTCGAGTGGATACTGAACAGACCCTACTGGTCCTGCCTATTTTCTCCCTCCTCTCTCTCTCCCTCTCTCCTTCTTGATCTCAGTGTCTCTCTAATACTCGACGACTGATGATGCGGCGTCTCCGTTACGCTCTTCTTTCGTTTCTGTCAAGACCCAGGTATGGTAACCCTATCACCTGTTCCTGAAGCTGGGGAGGATGATGATGAAATTCTGGCGTCAAGCATGAGGTACTTGATTAACTGTCGAAAAACTTTTCTGCTGCTGAATAGCTTCCCTCTTTTAACCCGCTCCGGAGTTAGAGGAAAAAACACAGCCTTGATTTCCGGCTGTACGCAATTGAAACCAGTCTCGCTGAAGAATTGAACTTCACTGCAATAGACCGTTTAGGTTATGTTCTTTTGCTCCTGACGATAACTCGAGTACTCTGACCCTGAGATATGTCTTTTTGCCGTGGATAATTTTATTTGACAAAATTATGCTCCCCCACTGTTTCGCCGTGACTCGCGATTATCGCTGTTTTTCCCCACAGTGGAGACGATAAATCGAAGTCGACCGGCAGGCAATTATTCTTCAGATAGAGAACTTGCCCCCAGTCTAACTGGCTATTTATACACACAGGGGGCCACCCCCGCGTATAGTTAAGCTACGCATTCGGGCCAATGGAAATGCTTAGAAAAAAAAACATAACTATGAGCTGCGCCAATCAGATTTGAAACCGCGCAAACCGCGTGTCCAAAAATTGCATCACGTCCACGTGCGTTTCTGACGCGTCATACAGGCGTGCCCGAAAATAGCGATTTCCGTAAACAACGAAAAATCGCGGAAAATCGAAAGAAAGTAAAACTGGTGGGAGTAAGAAATAAACCTACCATCATAAAAGAACCCATTCAATTATCTACCCAAAAAATACCAAACACGATATATACACAAATGAGTAGAAGAAAATGATGAAAATTCAAAATAGAACCACAGAATCGGGCCGGTTGAAGGACAGAATTACAGTGCAGCATTACAATCACTGTGACATCCATTCGACTCAACAGGTTTTGGAAGTGATGCTCAAGATGTTAAGAAGACGCCAGCAATGAATAGGACACACATGTTTAGCATTACAAGGCAGTCCTAGTTCTTGAATTCTATCGGTAAGAGAGGAAGAAGGAGAACACAAGGAGAAGAGAACTGGAGATAGAACTGAAAAGGATGAGGAAGGCATGGACAGGTCTTGAACTGATGACAAAGATCCATATGACAAATATCCATATGATAAAGATCCAAATGACAAAGATCTATATGATAAAGATTCATATGACAAAGATCCATATGACAAATATCCATATGATAAAGATCCAAATGATAAAGATCTATATGATAAAGATCCATATGACAAAGATCCATATGACAAAGAAGATGCAATTTATAAACACCTGTGTGTCCAAGCAATGTAACAATTGATAGGCCCGTACATTAACAAATGAATAAGAAAGAATATTAACAAATGTGAACTGGTAGCAAGGAACAGGAGAGCAAGGGGGCCGTATGCAATGGGGGTTCTATACTCCGTGAGGAGCGCAAAGAAATTTGATGAACCTTGTATTTCTGTCATTTCCATTTTTTTTTAAAATCAAGTATCTCCCTTCGCCCCCCTCCACCCACCACCACCCCGGTAACGTCGTAAATCCTATTTGAATTTAGATTTCCGAATAATATTTGCCGTGTCCATTTTTTCATCATCATCATGTTCCCTGGCACTTCTTACTGAGCAAGGAACCATCACTACAGCTTTCCCCAGCAGTAAGCCTGTACCAAACATTCACTTGCCCCTGCTGTGGTGGTTACCGTGGCAATTTGTTTACCATGGTGAAGTTACCATCCCCCCTGTACCGCCTTATATTGGTAGCCTTGTACGACATGCCTGAGGATGGAGTAGTCTTATTCTATCATTGTCTCTTCCGAGATCTCTCCCCCCCCCCCCTTTCCCAGAACTACACGAGGCGTGTTAATTATTTACCAGTGTTAATTTTTTCAGCACTCTTTTATGCTCTCTCTTTTCACTTTTCAAATCCTCGTTGCTCCTAACGTGTTTACTTTACTAATTTATTATCAGCATTGTTTAGTACCTGTTATGTTGAGAATATAAATTATATGCTTTTAGACATACGATCATATAGACTGTTGTGTAGATTGGTTATTAAAAAAGATTAACAAACTGTCGGAAATAAAAAATGTTTACAAACGCTAGGGAAAGGGATAGAAAGCGAGGCAGCCGACCCAATTAATTTTCCTTTGTAACCCTCGTGGAGTATGGCGCCACCACTGTACCTGGTTCCTTTGCAAGAAGTCTGCAACCAAACATTCACATGCACGTGCAGCGGTAGTTTCTGTGGCAAATTGTTCTATATGATGAGGTTGCTTGTCCCATGCACAACCTCATTGTAGTCGTGTTGTACGATATGCCTAAGAATGCAGTAGGCCTTGTCTTTCTTTGTTTCATCAGAGATCCGCCAATAAACCCGAGTTGCCGGTACCTAAAACCGGCGCTGTGTGCAGGAGTCGCATATAGAGATAGTAGAAAATTCCATCATCATCATAACCGGACCCCCAATCCGACTGGTGTTCGCGACTATGTTTCTGTGTTCCCTCCGGTCTCCTGTGCCTTGAATCAGCTCCGTCTTCAGAATTCTCTAATGCCACGTGGTCATGTTATCTAGATATCTCGGTCTTTCTCTTCTTCTCTGTCAGTCGAATTTACTTGTTATTTTTCACATTATTTATTTTTTACTATTCTCATGACGTGTCCAAAAGTGCTTTGTCTGACTGTGCCTAACTTGCGTTGATTAAGTGACCAATTTCTGCGGCAATTACGGGTGTCATTTTTGTCACGTGAGTATAACACTTGACACGACCTGATTTAGGTAACCTTCACTGATATTACAGCTCAGTGATTCATCTTTTGCCTGGAATCACTCCTTGCTGGAAAATCTTAACTAGAAGGGGTCAGAGTGGCTAAGAGGTATGGCGTTTACCTCGAATTCTAAAGGTACCGCGTTCAATTCCCAGTTGAGGGAATATAATTTATGGACATTTTTTTTCAGAACCAGTGGTCCTAATGATGTCATACTGCCCCTGGCTTCCTGGGCAATGAGATCGGATGCCCAGCCTTCTCTGATAATGGCGAAAAAAATATAGGAGGTCCCGTGTGCAAGTTGCGCGCGTTAAAAATCACACAGCAGTTGGAAATCGTAAGGAGTAGGCCATAAGGCCGCTGTCCTGGCAAAATTAAAAAAAAACTAGAAACATATCCACCACATAAATATTTATAGAATGTGTGATTCATATATACACACATTGGGATTCTCGCTTGTGCTACGGAATTCGTGCACTCTGCTGAGATCCTCCTTGTGATCTAAGACAGGAGATTGGAGCACTGATGGAGTTGTCCGTGTGCAATGAAGATAGTCCTTAAAACCAAACCAAACCAAACTCTTAGCTAATACAAGTGTTTTTGATATGCGGTCATGCCATATTTGCTTCCGT
This sequence comes from Oreohelix idahoensis, assembly GCA_024509875.1. Classification (NCBI taxonomy): domain Eukaryota; kingdom Metazoa; phylum Mollusca; class Gastropoda; order Stylommatophora; family Oreohelicidae; genus Oreohelix; species Oreohelix idahoensis. The sequence goes on from JAMPIV010011917.1 coordinate 127,963, forward strand.
CTCTTTACTGTTGCAAGCCTTCCGGTCCTATTGCATTTCTAACAGGCCAACATATCTCTTCATTTGTTATACTATTCAAGTGCGTTTTTTTTTTCTGTTATCTTTATGTGAAGTCCAATTTCCTAATGCCTGTTTTTTTTTTCCTGTATAAACATGTGTGTAAATTAATCAAATTATGTAGAGTTTATCTTTACGTACTACGATGTCTGCCAAGCTTTCTTCTCAATATTTATTTGCATCTTTCTGTGCTAGCGGATTTAGGCACGTACATAAATACCTGTAGTGGTATCTATTCTGTTGTTTATGTACGGTAACTGTGTGATGAATTTACCATGATACAACGTTAAAATATCTCCAAATTTAACGATAAAATGTAGGGTTAAAAATAATGCGTAAGATACTAGGAGACATGCTCGCCCATGCCAGCCTTTCCCACCGCCATTTAAAACTAACAAGTTAGACGTGCAGACGAAACGTTTACCCTTTGTAGACGGGAGAGAACGGACTTGACTGAGAGCTGACTGAAATTTGACTTTTGGTTGTAGATTTGAAAGTTAGGGGGGGGGGGGGGGGGTCGGTGATTGGATGAATGAAATCATATTGGCAGGACAGAGATGCGCATTTTTGCCATTCGTTACAAAACTGTCCAGAGACACAGTGGTGTAGTACCTGTGGTGTTGTTTCCAGAAGATAATACATAATTTTTAGTGGGACGCCATCAGATACACAGCAGCTCAGCTGAGTTTTGCTAGCATTTAACTGTGTTCTCAATTCTGAATTCTGGTAAGAATGAAAGCAATTCTTTTGTACATTTTAATATTTCGAGTGATTGATACTGCCATATCATATAAAATGATTACGACAAGTAAGTGCTCGCTCTAGATCCCCAGCCCAAGTTCAGGGTCTAGAGACAAACAAAATATATGGACGCCTACTAAAACTATGAAGGCGGATCTATTGTTGAGATCAGTGGAACATATCACCTATCCTATTGACTAGAAGGAAACTATTGAACATATCTCAGATGCAAGGTAGTCTTGGGGAACTAGTACTATATGAAAACAACTAGGTAAGACGTACTGTGTGGTCAGAGAGATCTGACCCAGTCTGTGTGGTGTTGTTGTGTAGTGTTGTGTGCAGAAGTGGCTCAGTTGGTAGAGTTCTGACACATGCCACAAAACTTTTATTTCAGAATTGTGAGTTTCTGTTTGGCACCGAAGAGGTGCCGAATGCTGTTGTAATATACACAAGCGTGGACCAGTGCAGTCTAACATTGTGTCAGAGCAGCCGTATATTATCCCCCAGCACGGAGAGGAGGGGCCACCAGACTCTTGTACAAGATCGACGCAGTCGAGATAAGTGAGATCTGGCCTGCTGGAAGTTCACCAACTGATTTACCAACGAATTTATCAACTAATTTATCAACTAATTCACCATCAAATAAAGACATACCATTGTGGGAAAATAAACCATGTATTCATCCCATAAGTCAATGGACAATGTTTGGTAGTCATAGACTGGGCGTGATGATACCACCCCAACAGTACATTCAGTAATAGTCTCCTGGGACAATCTAATATAATTAATATTAACTAGACTTATAACATACCTTTGTAATCACATTCCATTTTATTATGTCATATAATTATGCATTCCATTTATAACTCCATAATATTTCATAGGTTCTGACCAACAAACGTTTGGATCAGAACAAATAAATTTACCAAAAGATTTAATATTTAAAACGAAAACAGCCTGAGTTAGTTCAGTGTGTTATACATTATATTATTATTATTATTATTAGACTTATTAAATATCTGTGTGTGTGTGGGTAATCTACTACAAACACATTACATTTCAGTACCCTAGACTTTTAACGTAGCTACATTCATTAGAAAAAAAAAAGATATGTTTGAGGTCGTAAGTGGTAGTAAGAAGGGCCTTCTGTAATTCGCATCAACATTTATCTCAGGAGCCTTCACAACTGACCTCATTCATTACACTAGGTAACATCACCACCATACAATACCATCAAATCCACTACAATATTGGGGGATCGTCCGGGATAATTAGATAATCATAAATATTAGAATCTCCTGGTGGGAGAACTAAACTAGTGGGGACAAATTGTCAAAATTTAAAAGGGTCCCTTAAAATAAAAGTGAAAAATCAAAGTTGGTGAATCTTCACAGCCAGTTAGTTAATTAATTAATTAATTAGAATTACCTGTCATTAAGTAATTATATTTACCCTGGTCAGTGTTATTTTGTGTGATGGCTGAGCTGGCAAAGTTCAGATCAGCTGCTGTGCTAACGGCGAAGGAAATGGGAATGGATGGTCAGGTTTTAATTCAGTATGTAGCGGCTGAATGTGACAAGTATATTGAAAGGGAAGATAGGAGGTTAGCTGAAGAGAAGAGGTTACAAATTGAGGCTGATAGAGAACTTAAGAGGCTGCAGATTGAGGCAGAAGAAAAACGACAGCAAAGGGAGGCAGAAGATAAGAGAAGGGAAGCAGAAGAAAAAAGGTTGACTGCCAAAAGGGAGGCAGAAGATAGAAGGTTGCAAAGGGAGGCAGAAGATAAGAGAAGGGAAGCAGAAGAAAAAAGGTTGACTGCCGAAAGGGAGGCAGAAGATAGAAGGTTGCAAAGGGAGGCAGAAGATAGAAGGTTGCAAAGGGAGCATGAATTACGACTAAGGGAGCTGGAATTACAAGGCCATGCTCCTGAAAATGGTGCCAGCCATTTTGCCTCAGATGCTGCAGCTAGTCAGGGAGTCTCAAACTCGGCTATGGGGTTTCATTTAGACCATTTTGTTGAGAAAGACGATGACATCGAGGGGTACCTCAGTCGTTTTGAGTTATTAGCTACTACATATGGGTTAGAGAGAGAGAGGTGGAGTTTAAAGTTATCACAGGGATTGAGAGGTACGTCTTATGAAGTTTTCGCAAAAATGAACAGTGAAGACCAAGACAATTATGACATGCTAAAGCAGGCTTTGTTATTAAGATACGAAAAAAATGGTGAATTTACCCGTAAGAAATTTAGAAATGCCAAACTGTTGTCTGGGGAGACATACCACCAATTCTCTGCCAGACTGGAAACCTATTTGGAGAAATGGACTGCTCTGGGGAAGACCCAAGATCTTAAAGAAATGATCATGATAGAGCAATTAAGAGAGTCCATGGCTCCAGACTTGAGAAAATGTCTCATGGAACAAGGTGCAGAGAGGTTGGGGGAGGTTTTAAATGTCGCTGAGAGGTATCAGGCAGCCCAGGCAGAGGTAAGTGGCACTAAAAAGAAGCACATAGAAAATTTTAAAGCTCCACAGCAATTTAATAAATTTGATAACCGAGAACAGGGTAATAAAGGCAGGACAAACTTTGATAGGCCAAGAAATGACTATCGTGACAGAAACTCACAGTTCAATGACCAAAAATATAATGAAAGAAAACCGTTAAACCAAGGAAAAAGATGGTGCAAATAGTGTAAGAAAGACAACCATAACACCGAATTTTGTAGAAGGAAACCTTCAAACATTGCTGCAATGAAGTCGGGGACTCAAAGATTAAAGGTTAATCCTAATGGACAGCAGGAACCTTATCACCCCCCAGTTTGTGAGGATGTTATTTGTAATGGGGTCACCATAAGGTGCCTTTATGATACAGGGTTGGATTATGATTCAGTTGTGAAGTCTAGCCTAGTGGACCCAAGTCAGTATACCACAGAAACAGTGGAAATACAAGGGGCGACTAAGGACATACCACTCATGACACTTCCCATCGCAAGGATAACGGTGAAAACTCGCTATGTGGAAGGAGAAATCAGAGCAGCAGTGATAGATGAACCAATCTACCCTCTGATATTGGGGTGTAGGTACGTCTTCTTGGGGAATCCCGAGAGACCTGTGATCATGGCGACAGTGTCACCAGGTCACAGAAAAAGGAAGAAGAAGGTGAACCTATAAATGCTCATCCGGAGGAGATGAGGAAGGCGCAGGCTGAGGATAGGACACTCAAGCCATGTTTTAAAAAATTGCCCAAATGCCACACACCTCCAAGCAAAGGAGAATACTTTATGAAGAACAAATTATTATATAGGAAGGCCGGAACTGGAACAAATGGTCACAACCAGCTGGTTCTTCCCACTTCATATAGGGATAAAGTTATGGAACTCGGGCATGCGATTCCCTTCAGTGGTCACATGGGGATCAGCGCCACAGGACAGCGTATAGCTTGTCATTACTTCTGGCCAGGGATAACGGAGGATATAAAAAGATATGTCAAATCCTGTCCAGAATGTCAAAGGGTAGCTCCAAAGCACTGGACTGCTCCTGCAACTCTAGGGGAAATGCCCATAGTGGGAACACCTTTTGAGAGGGTTGCAGTGGATATTGTGGGACCTCTCACTCGGACCAAGAGGAGGAACAGTTACATCATTACTCTGGTGGACACTTGTTCTATGTAGGGAGAGGCGGTAGCCCTGCCATCAATTGATTCAAAACATGTAGCAGAGGCACTACTTACAATATTCACAAGATTAGGATTCCCGCATCAAATCTTGACTGATAACACTGACAAACAACATTTTTCTTTCTTATATGAGAATAAGTGTTCTTAGGTCAGTTTCTTGCGCTGATTTCAAATTTGAAATCCGTTTATCTCTATCACGTCGGGTTCTTAAGATATTTGTGAATAAATATATTTTTGGGAAACCGTTATTTTCTCCGTTTCATTTTTACTATATAACTTTTTAAAAATTAATAAAATGCAAAATAATTCTACTTATTATACCGCTAAAAGATGCATGACATATGTTACGTTATATTTCAAATAGTTACTGTATTTTGAAATAATTCTGAGTGAAATATGGCTTCTAGAAGTTTTAGAAATTCGGCTGATCTGTTCTGTTACGTGTGCGGATATTTTACCGATCGTGTTCACCAGAAACACTTTACACCATTGCTAAAGACAGCATATGAACTTTATTTCGATTCGAAAGTTGATGATGCAAATAAATCTTGGAAGCCAAATGCAGTTTGTTCGACTTGTGCAAATACATTGGCAGGTTGGTTACGAAAATCGCCAAAGCATAAGTCGATGCCTTTTGGAGTGCCAGTAATATGGCGTGAACCGACAAATCACGCTACTGATTGTTACTTCTGCTTGACAAATATCTATGGTTTCACTTTTAAAACTAGAAAGTCTGTGGTTTATCCAAATATTGAATCGGTTTCGAAACCAGTGCCTCATGATCCAATCACATGTCCGATCCCAGTTCCACCAGAACAATATCCGTTGGACGTGAATGAACCATCAGAAAGTGATAGTTTACCTGCTTTAGAAACTAATTCTGACTCGGATTATGTACCGGTGAATGATGGTGTTCACTTAATTAACCATTCAGAACTTTCAGATCTAATACGTGATCTCGCTCTCACCAAAGGACAAGCGGAATTACTCGGTTCGCGACTCAAAGAATGGAATCTTGTAGCGCCCAATACTCCGATATCTAAATTTCGTCATAGACACAGAGAACTTGTTCAATACTTTGAGATGGATGATGACATTTGCTATTGCAAGGATGTAAAAGGTCTAATGGTGCACCTCGGTCATGAGCACATAGTCAACGAATGGCGACTTTTCATCGATTCTTCCAAGACTAGTCTAAAAGCCGTGTTATTGCATAATGGAAATTTATTTTCATCAATTCCAGTCGCCTACTCTGTTCATATGAAAGAAACTTATGACAATATGGCTATACTTTTGGCAAAAATAAAGTACAATGACTACCAATGGCGGATTTGTGGAGACCTAAAGGTCATTGCAATTCTCACGGGCATGCAGACTGGGTATACTAAATTTTGTTGCTTCCTATGTGAATGGGACAGCCGCAACAGACAGGAACATTATGCAAGAAAGGTGTGGCCTATCAGGGATCGTATGCAGCTCGGGCATAAAAAATGTAATACACGAGCCATTAGTTAACAAAGACAGCATCATTTTACCACCGTTACATATAAAGTTGGGGCTCATGAAGAATTTCGTAAAAGCGTTAGATAAAACGAGCAAAGCTTTCACTTATCTTCGAGAAAAGTTTCCGCAAATTAGCGATGCAAAGATAAAGAAAGATATCTTTGTAGGACCTCAGATTAGGAAAGTTATTGCAGACAAACAATTCGAGAACTTGTTACATGGTAGTGAACTTCGCGCATGGATGGCATTCAAATCGATCGTCGATAACTTTCTGGGAAATCACAAATCTGTCGACTATGTGCATATTGTTAAGCAGTGCATAGATGCATACAGAATTATGGGCTGTAACATGTCCCTCAAAATCCATTTGCTCGATTCGCATCTTGACTTTTCCCCTGACAACCTTGGCGAAGTCAGCGATGAACATGGAGAACGATTCCATCAAGATATCGCCGTAATGGAATCACGTTATCAAGGACGGTGGAGTGTGACCATGCTTGCCGATTATTGTTTGATGCTTCATCGCGATGTACCACATGCCATTCACCGACGAAAGTCGACTGCAAAGAAATTCAAGCCTACATAACTGTTATACTTCTTGTACAAATGATGTTGTAATACTGTATGCGTTGTTAAAAAACTTCAATTGCGTATTTCTAGAGATCCCGACCTGATAGAGATAAACGGTTTGCAGATTTAAAAACAGCGCATTAAAATTGACCAGAAAAACATAGAAATGTTAGAGAAAGAAAAAAAAAATTTTTTTTTGTTAGTCAGTGTAATGGCTCACAGTTCAAGGGGAAACTAACGGAAGAAGTTTTTAAGCTATTTCAAGCCAGACACTTTTATTGTAGTCCGTACCATCCACAAGGGAACGGGCAGGTAGAGAGGTTCAATGGGACTCTCATTTCTATCCTGAGGAAGCTGGCACACGAAAAACCGGATCTGTGGGATCAATTCCTGCCCGCCGCGTTGTTTGCGTATCGGGAGGTACCACATAGTTCAACCGGGATGGCTCCCGCAACTCTGCTATTTGGGAGGCCAATAAAAGGTCCATTGGAAGCCTTATTAAGGACCTGGACAGATGAGAAGGCAGAAGAGACTGTTACCTCATCTTATCAATATGTGAACGAACTGACCACTCGTCTGAAAGCTGGATGGAAACTGGCAAATGATAATTTGAGGCAAGCCAGGAAGAAACATGCAGCATATTTTAATAGGAAGGCAAAGGACCGAGAATTAGCTGTGGGAGAGAAGGTGCTTCTTCTACTACCCGGCAGCCAGAATAAATTTCAAATTGGATGGCAAGGTCCATATACGGTTCTAGAGAAGGTGTCTAGAACAAACTATAAAATTGACAAAAAGGGGAAGGAGAAAGTTTATCATGTAAACCTGTTAAAGAAGTATCTGGACAGACCACTCCAGGAAAGCACCCCCTTACTGACTTTGGCTATCGCAACTCAAATGCAAAAGGAACCACTCACCTCACATGAATACCCATTACATCCTTGTGAAACAGCGGCACAAGTAACAGTCAGTAAGCACCTGACTAAAAATCAGAGGGAGAGAGTTCAACAGGTTCTAGAGGAACATACAGATGTATTAACAGATAAACCAGGACATACAAATTTGCTACAGTATGACATGAAACTGGTAGACTGGTAGGCGTTAATCTGGGCGATAAAAAAGTTTCAAATCTATCTGTATGGTAGGACTTTTGTGGTCCAGACGGATCATCAGCCCCTGGTATTCTTATCTCAGGCTAAGCATGAAAACGCAAGATTGTTGAGGTGGTCTTTATTACTGCAACCTTATCAGTTTATTATCGAATACATCCCAGGGTCATTGAATGTCGGTGCAGATTTCCTCAGTCCCCTGAGATTCCCCTGTGATCAAGATTAGAGTAGTGGCAGGCGTGAGGAGTAATTTTATCTATGTGTATCACTGGTTTTGGAACTTGCCGTAGTGCATGTTCTCAGGTGGGGAGATGTGTGATGAATTTACCATGATACAACGTTAAAATATCTCCAAATTTAACGATAAAATGTAGGGTTAAAAATAATGCGTAAGATACTAGGAGACATGCTCGCCCATGCCAGCCTTTCCCACCGCCATTTAAAACTAACAAGTTAGACGTGCAGACGAAACGTTTACCCTTTGTAGACGGGAGAGAACGGAGGACACCAAAAGGAAAAATATGACTGAACACATGTTTGAAGATCGCAAGGCTAAAAGACGCAATTGGTAAGAAAAAAGAAAAAAATTCACGTCACTAGTTGACAGAGGGTAAGGAAATGGACAAAAAAAAACGACTTTAGCTCGTGTCAGAAACAGTCATTTCTTGGACTTTTACGATACTTGATTGTTATTTCAATTCAGCGGCAATACGCCGTGGAGAAGGTTCTCGAACATATTTCAAAAAAAAACAACTAACCTTGAAAAAGTAACTTTTTCTTAATAATAATGTTAGGAATATAAAACCTAGCTAGTTTGATAGCCCGTCTTGAGCAGAGAAATAATATACTTTAAATTATACAGACGGATAGATAATAATGAAGATATTGACAAAAGACTGTGTTGTTCATATCAGACGAGCGACTGCACTGTTAAAAAATGTCACTAAATTTTCAAAATTTGCGGCCTTGAGACTCAAGTGCTAAAGTCGAGCTGTAATTAAAGAGAGGGGAAATGGTGGAGAATTGTGGCTAAAAATAACTTCGGAGGCAGAAGTGTGTAGGGTACTGCATGGAGGGGTCCAAGAACCAAGCGTGTTTTTTTGTATGAAAAACAAGTAGAGACAGACGGACCAACAGACAGTAATACATACTTGACTGAGAGCTGACTGAAATTTGACTTTTGGTTGTAGATTTGAAAGTTAGGGGGGGGAGTCGGTGATTGGATGAATGAAATCATATTGGCAGGACAGAGATGCGCATTTTTGCCATTCGTTACAAAACTGTCCAGAGACACAGTGGTGTAGTACCTGTGGTGTTGTTTCCAGAAGATAATACATAATTTTAGTGGGACGCCATCAGATACACAGCAGCTCAGCTGAGTTTTGCTAGCATTTAACTGTGTTCCCAATTCTGAATTCTGGTAAGAATGAAAGCAATTCTTTTGTACATTTTAATATTTCGAGTGATTGATACTGCCATATCATATAAAATGATTACGACAAGTAAGTGCTCGCTCTAGATCCCCAGCCCAAGTTCAGGGTCTAGAGACAAACAAAATATATGGACGCCTACTAAAACTATGAAGGCGGATCTATTGTTGAGATCAGTGGAACATATCACCTATCCTATTGACTAGAAGGAAACTATTGAACATATCTCAGATGCAAGGTAGTCTTGGGGAACTAGTACTATATGAAAACAACTAGGTAAGACGTACTGTGTGGTCAGAGAGATCTGACCCAGTCTGTGTGGTGTTGTTGTGTAGTGTTGTGTGCAGAAGTGGCTCAGTTGGTAGAGTTCTGACACATGCCACAAAACTTTTATTTCAGAATTGTGAGTTTCTGTTTGGCACCGAAGAGGTGCCGAATGCTGTTGTAATATACACAAGCGTGGACCAGTGCAGTCTAACATTGTGTCAGAGCAGCCGTATATTATCCCCCAGCACGGAGAGGAGAGGCCACCAGACTATTGTACAAGATCGACGCAGTCGAGATAAGTGAGATCTGGCCTGCTGGAAGTTCACCAACTGATTTACCAACGAATTTATCAACTAATTTATCAACTAATTCACCATCAAATAAAGACATACCATTGTGGGAAAATAAACCATGTATTCATCCCATAAGTCAATGGACAATGTTTGGTAGTCATAGACTGGGCGTGATGATACCACCCCAACAGTACATTCAGTAATAGTCTCCTGGGACAATCTAATACAATTAATATTAACTAGACTTATAACATACCTTTGTAATCACATTCCATTTTATTATGTCATATAATTATGCATTCCATTTATAACTCCATAATATTTCATAGGTTCTGACCAACAAACGTTTGGATCAGAACAAATAAATTTACCAAAAGATTTAATATTTAAAACGAAAACAGCCTGAGTTAGTTCAGTGTGTTATACATTATATTATTATTATTATTAGACTTATTAAATATCTGTGTGTGTGGGGGTAATCTACTACAACACATTACATTTCAGTACCCTAGACTTTTAACGTAGCTACATTCATTAGAAAAAAAAAGATATGTTTGAGGTCGTAAGTGGTAGTAAGAAGGGCCTTCTGTAATTCGCATCAACATTTATCTCAGGAGCCTTCACAACTGACCTCATTCATTACACTAGGTAACATCACCACCATACAATACCATCAAATCCACTACAAACTGTAGTGTTAATTATAGAGCGTCCGACTGGCAGAGTGGTTAGAACGCTGGTCTCTCGCGTCTAAGGTGCCGGGTTCCCGCTTCAGTCTACCCAGATGTAAATGGGTACCTGACTTTGCTGTTGAGTTAGGGAAGGAAAAGGAGCGAGGAAGGGAACTGGTCACCCCCACCTCTCGATGCTGGACCTAGTATAGTGAAGTCTCTAACACTTCACTCCCCTACAGTAGTATCTGCTATGGGACTACATTGACCTTTTAGTGTTAATTATGGAAACAATCATTCCCCCCCCCCCTTCCTCTTTGTTCCAAGAACATTATTACCGTGTGTATTGGCAAAGAGATCACATCACCAGCAAATGAAACGTAGACCACTAGTGACAGAAAGGTCTGTCAACAGGATCCCGTTACACGCCTATTGAGGCATATTGGGAATATGGTGTTAGGCCCATATTTTCTTGACCATCGGCACACTAGGGGTGATGTGGTCAGCATCATGCCGGCTGCCTAAACCTTCCCAGAGTTTCTCTGGTACCCAATTCATAAGGCTGGGTCGACCCCGGAGACGTTTGCGGGTTTAAAAAATCCCACTTCAACTGGGGATCGAACCATGGACCACCGAGCAAGGAAGCCATTGCACTAACCACTGTGCTACCGTGTCATTACCACCCCCCCCCCCCCCCTTTTCCCCTTTGTTTGAAGGCCATTATTACCGTGTGTATTGACAAAGAGAACACATCACCAGCAAATGAAACGTAGACCACTAGTGTCAGAAACGTCTGTCGACAGACCACCATCTTTTCCCTTTTCACTTCTCGTGGAGCAAGGTGCTACCACTGTAGTTAGTTCCCTTGCAGAAAGCCTGCGTCAAAGCATTCACGCGCTCCTAATGCGGAAGTGTTATGTAGCAATTTGTTTTATATGATGAAGCTGCCAGCCCCATACATAACCTCGCATTAGTCGCCTAAAACGACATGCCTAAGGGAGTGGTAGTGTTATTCTGTCTTTGTTTTCTATCAACACAATTCACTGTGAAAAGCAGAGGTTATATTTTAATGGTGTTTAAATACACACTTTTAAAAAGAAGAGCTTCAGAACAAGGCAGACAGCCCAACTGCCAATCAAGATTATAAAATTTCACTGCAGCTGAAACAGCTACTTCAGGTCTTTGAAGTCAGTAAAATAAGAGTATGGATGTCTTAAAGTAGGCGCTTAAATCAAATTCATAAACTAATTTTACGTCCTCAATTACAACATAAATCTGCTATTCGGACACACATGTTTTCATGTCGTAAGAGACGAGAACGAAAGGTTAAAGTTAAGCTCACTATTTGTCCTTGTAAACAAGCTACAAAAAAAAAAAAAAAACGATATTAAGCTCTCACTTAGAGAAAGACGTACCTAAACTCCTGCTTTGAGAAAAACATGTTTATTTTGAGAGAAATACTAAAGAAGTTTCAGTCCTCAGACGAGGACCTTATCATGTTTTCTCTCTTAGTGAAGGACGTAGATGAGGTCTCATTTAAAGACAGACGAAGTTGCATTAGGTGGCGATATATTTTAAATATCGAGGCTTCATTCGGCCATGTGTTGTAATGATGATGTTCACACTTAACGTACAATCACTAACATGCATACCTTTATTCAGACTTCAGACTGTGGGACGGTGAAGCATACCCTCAAGGAATCTTCAGCTAGGTAGTTTTGAAGTGGGTATCCTCGTCTGGAAATACTCGAATCTTCTTTTGTGGAGATTGATGAGAGTGCTGTTGATCACTTGTTTCTTGATTCACTTGATGGCAAGCTACAAGTTTTACAACTTTAAAAAAAAAACTTTTGAGTTCATTGTTATGGATGCAGTTACGTATTCGTTGGTTTTATGGATTAATGAGCCGGTACAGCAACTGCTGTTGATTGTTGTTCCCGCTACTTCTTACGCTGATATGGAAGAAGATGCTGGTCAGGTTCCTAAATGAGCGTCCTATCAGAACGACTTTTACTGTCCTTCAAATTTTGAACGCTAGCCTGAATTTGGAGGACGAAAGATCACAGAGATTCGGAGCAGGGGTTTTATATCACCCAGTTCGCGTCCGTGTCGTCACAAAGTTTGGGTGTAGGGGAAAGAACCAGAAAGAGGGAAGGGTGGTGGTCTTGCAGAGTTGTGGGGACTGATGAAAATTCACTTTGAAGGGAATGACTGTGGAATAAATTATAGGAGACCGCTGACTTACAATATACAAATTACTGTTTGAAAATGTAAATATGGACATAAGTAGGTCACATAAGGTCAGAAAAGTGCGTGAGGGTTTTTGACTATTGGTTTTAATATTCTTATGTCACAGTTTTGACGACGTCATCCCATGTAATTATAGTCTCAATAGTCATCAGACGTAGCTACCGCCTCTGTCTTATCATAACGATCAATATTATAGCCAATGTTAGACATGTCATGATATTTTCAAGCATTACTACATATATCACTTATACAAATTCTATAGTTATCACCGCCATTACCACAACAAACCATTGTTTTCTAATACGACTTTTACAGATTAACTACAACTACAAAACAATGTTTTTAATTCTACAACTATAACAACCACTACCATTTAATTACACATCTTATGCTAATTCTTTTGTGACTACCAGCATGATAGTTGTTGTCACTGGAATCAACACTAAACCTACCTACCATTACAAAACTGCAGCCTTATCGCCGCCACTACCTTTATAGCAAATACAACACAATCATCTCACACGCCCCTCCTCACTGTTTCAACTACTACTGTTATTTATATTTACTGCTTATATCTGAATTAACTTCACTCTTGTTTTGATTTTAAATTTGACGTTAACGACAGGTATAAACATTGTGTTGTACAGTAGTTATGTAGTCAGAACACGTTCAGTTATACTTTGAAACATAAACGAATGTAAAGAAAATAAATTTTAAGTAATACTTTCAGACGTCAACGAATGTGAAAATATTAACAATGCTGAAGTGTACTTTGGTATGTAAATAAACGAAAATAAATACATACCTGTCTGAATTTGAGTGTTGCATTATTTACTCTTGTTTACATACCACGATTTCAAAGTTCGCCGTTTTTTGTTTGTTTGTGTGTTGTTTTTTTCTTTCACAGAAGGTGTCCATGTCACCTCTAAAGACGTCAGTGAGTGCTGGAATTACAGTGCATGTTCTACTGAGATTAAAACAAGCGCTAGTAATTTTACACTACCTGTGGTAATTAATAAGGGAGGGATTAGCATCTTTGCTGGCAGACGAAGTATACTATTTCCATGTCACAAGTGAAATCATAATTTTTCATACTTATTTTGTGAAATTCCATATGCAGTCTGTCACATTCTGTATGTTTTTCCCATTTATCATAATCAGCATTATTCTTTCTTTCTTCTTTCCCCCCCCCCCCCCTTTCACCCCCCACCCACATCCACTCCGTATGGAGCAAGAAGCCAACACTGCTGCTGGTACCCTAAACAGGAAGCCTGCATTAAAACATGATTAGTTCCTGCGTTGATGGTTTATGCAGCAATTGATTTTACATGATGACGTAGCCCATCTCATTTACAGCCTTATATTAGTCGCCGCTTACTATATGCCTGAGGGAGTAGTAGGCTTATTGTTCTTCCTCTTTTCAAAGAAACCCCCTGTGACAGAATGTGGCGACCTCTCTCGATCTCTGTTTCACTCCGGCAGTAATCGGTGCATTTCTGGTACTGATTTTATTGCGTGCTTTCAATTGTCGCACTTTCTTTCTTTCTTTTTGTACTATGTAGCAAGTAGTTTATGTGTTCAAGTATTCTTTCACAACTCCGCCAATGCCGGTCCCAAGCCCGGATGAAAAAGGAGGAGGGCGGCCTGCATGGAGGCCGTAAGGAGGCAGCCCCTCCACCATGCAAAGGCACAACAGGCCAATCACCTGTCTGCTTTAAATCACGATTACTAGCAACACAAGAGAGAAAACTGGACTGATTCTAAAGGCGACGAACTGGAACGGACTACGGACTACGACTTATGGAACATGGAACACAAGAAGTATAAATGGGAAGGAAGAGGAGCTGATGGAAGAGATGAGGAAAGCAAAACTAGAAATCCTGGCTATAACGGAAACAAAGAAAAAAGGACAAGGAGTCATGGATCTCGATGGCAACACGCTGCTCTACAGTGGTGTACCCATGTCTGAAAGAGCTAAAGGGGGCGTGGGTTGCATTGTGGCCCAAAATCAAAAAGATAGTATCAAGGGATGGAACTTTGTCTCGGAGCGCATTATGGTTGTTAAACTAAAAGAAGGAGAAACCATAGTCAACCTGGTCATAGTGTATGGGCCAAATGAGGATGAGAGAGCAGAGGTCAAGGAGGAATTCTTCGAGCAGCTTCAAAGGACAGTGGATGACTGCCTAGATGAAGTTATCATGCTCGGAGATTTTAATGCCAGAGTTGGAAATGACCATGCTAGATGGGGTGGAGTTATCGGAAGATATGGAGAAGATACTCTCAATGACAATGGAAAGCGACTCCTTAGATTCTGCAGTGAGCAGAATCTGATCATTACAAACACAAAGTTCCCCCATAAGCGTATACATGCATACACTAGATGTGAACCAACAAAGAATGAGAAGTCAGTGATCGACTATGCCATTGTTCGGAGAAGCTCATTCAAATATGTCCGAGATGCTAGAGTCTGGAGGGGGCCAGAGATTGGAAGTGATCACTACCTGCTAACAATCAAAAGAACAACTGAAAGAGTTGCTCAGCCTAGGAACTGCCCAACATCACGCAAGAAACCAAGTAAACGAGCAGGAGAAATGAGCATTAGGACCTACAAGCTGAAAGAGCCAGAAATTAAGACCAGATATCAGGGGCTTATTGCTGCAGCGGTGAGCAACACAGAAGAACGACCTGATGACTTGGAAACCCTCTGGATTAAATTCAAGGATATCATAAAGACAGCTGCTGCAGAAGCATGCGGTGAAGTCCGACTTGGGAACAAGAGAAAGAAGACACCTTGGTGGACAGAGGAAGTCAAAGAGAAAATAAAAGAGAAGAAAATGGCATGGAAACAATACTTAGGAGCTAAAAACACAACAGGACAAATGGAAAAATATAGAGAATATGTGACACTCAGAACAGAAGCAAAGAACAAAGTGCTAGCAGCAAAACAGAAGTCCTGGGAAGAATTTGGAGAAAAGCTAGAAAAAGATGCACAAGAAAACCAGAAATTGTTCTATAAGACCCTAAAGAACATGAGGAAGGAAAAACAATGCCCTCTCAAATTTATAAAGGACAAGCAAGGCAAATTGCTTACTGCCCCAAAGGAAGTAATGGGAAGATGGAAAAAATATTTCTCAGAACTCCTGGATGGTGAGCATGGTGAAACATCAGAAATGATAACCACTAGCACAGAAGAGAAAACCAATGATGGTGAAGATGACATAAAGATGGAAGAACTGAAGGCAGCACTGGAGAAAATCAAGATGGGCAAAGCAGCAGGGCATGATGGTATAACACCAGAAATGGTTAAGTTCATGGGAGCATCAGGCGACCTATTACTCTTAAGGGTTTTACAGGCAGCGTGGTACAACAAGACCATACCAAAGGATTGGGAGATTGCCATCATAACACCAATTTTCAAAAAGGGTGACAATCGACAGTGTGGAAACCATAGAGGTATATCCCTTCTCAGTGCCCCTGGTAAAATCTACTCTAGAATCATAGAGCAGAGACTCCGACGCCTAGCTGAGCCACAATTGGATGAGGTCCAGTGCGGATTCCGAGCAAACCGAAGTACTCAAGACCTAATCTTCACACTCAGACAGCTGAGTGAAAAGGCCCTTGAGTATAAGAGTGAGATGCATCTTTGTTTCATAGATCTGGAAAAGGCGTTTGACAGGGTCCCCTGGAGCAAACTTTGGGACTGTTTGGCAAGGAAGAATATTCCAGCACCTCTGATTCATGCTATACAGAGCTTCTACAAGTCTTGCAGAAATTATGTGAGGACAGCAAACCATAAATCAGAAGAGTTCAGGACCACCACTGGTGTAAGACAAGGTGATATCCTATCACCTTACCTCTTCATACTCCTTATGGACGATGTCATCAAGGCATGTAAGGAGAGAACAAGAAAGTATTCAGTGGGGTACTGGAAGATGAGACAGGTCTATATTTCGGAGCTGGCATTTGCTGATGATGTTGCCCTGATTGCTAAATCAGAGGCACATCTCCAATCCAACCTGCAAGTCTGGAAGGAAGAGCTGGAGAAGAGAGGGATGGTCATAAGCAGCTCTAAAACAAAAATCCATGGTGATATCACGAGAAGAAAGAAAACATCAGATTAAGCTGGGAGAACAGGTCCTGGAGCAGGTCGACCACTTTAAATACCTCGGAGCTATTATTGACCGAAAGGGAGGCATCAAAGAAGAGTTGGCCACTCGAAAAGCAGCAGCTGGGAGACTTTTTCAGGCCATAAATCGAGGATTCCTCAGCAAGAGAGAGGTTGGTAAGAAAACGAAGATGGCTGTATACCGCTCCACCTATGTCCCAGTCTTGACATACGGATGCGAGTCATGGGCAATGACTACAACCCATAAAAGCCAGATCCAAACCTCAGAAATGAGGTATCTGAGGAAGGTGGTTGAAGTAACAAGAAGAGACATGGTACGCAACCAGACGATACGTCAAGGCCTTAAATCGTACCCCCTGCAGACCCAAGTAGAACAGTCCCAATTAAGATGGTTTGGCCATGTCTGCAGAATGGGAGAAGATCGGATACCACGACAAGCATGGGAAACAAAGAGCCAAGGATCCAGACCCCGAGGACGACCCAGAGTCCGTTGGGAGGACAACATTAGACAATCTTTGAAGGATCGAGGACTAGAATGGAACCAGGCCAGGAGGAAGACAGCCGATAGGATAGTCTGGCGCTCTCTCTTCCAAACCTCTACACCTCACGGTAGAAGGGGAACGACTAAGTAAGTAAGTAAGTATTCTTTCACTACTTTCAGTATATTGTGTCTTGTGTGTTATCTGAAACTCCTTGTGGATGATAAACACCTCACATGTGCAAGGAGAGGTAGAGATAATATTACGAGAGGCAGGTTCGTAAAATTCCCTTGTACCACAGCTTTGCCGTAGCAGATTAACACGTACATTGCCCAGCGCTATCTGCCTAATCACCAATAAGACGGGTGCGCGCATCACAAAGCTTGGAATACGGAGAGACAACTGATGGACAGACACAGATAAGAGATTACTTTCTGATAAAGTAATGAATTTTTACTTTTGAAACACGTTGTCATATGAGGTAACGAATGTTCGCGAGTCTGTACGCAACGCAT
This sequence comes from Oreohelix idahoensis, assembly GCA_024509875.1. NCBI lineage: Eukaryota > Metazoa > Mollusca > Gastropoda > Stylommatophora > Oreohelicidae > Oreohelix > Oreohelix idahoensis. Next base: position 145,643 of record JAMPIV010011917.1, read on the forward strand.
CGTATGTCTTATTGCCATGTATGGTAATATAACCTGACACGTTTCAGTGTTATTCCACTGTGAAGATCGCTTGCCAAGATACCAGACCTTGCTAGAGTGAAGCCTAGAATTCAGAATTTCCTTTTATCAGCTTGGACCTTTTATTGGAGAATCTGGATGGACTTACAAAACAACCCAGGAAATCTCTATCAATATTATCAAGGAAACCAGGACTGTGGAAACTGAAAACACACAAAGTCAGAGAGGGAACTTATTAAATTAACGACACCCCAGACGCGTGTAAGAGGCCGATTCAAGTCTCTTTTATTCATCTGAGCAAATAGTCTGTGAGCCAGGATTGGCGTAAGTTGTCATTTTACATTCTATATTTCATTACTAACATGTAAACTAACATATAGATGTATATTGCCATGTGAATTTTAAAACGTGAAAATCGCTCGTGGATGTCCAAGTCATTTGAAGCTGGCAACCTCAGCGTACAGAATGATGATTCATGAACCACCACTGCACGGGCTGGTGACTACGTTATTGCTAGTTTCTTAAAGAGAACTAAACGCATAAATGGTCCCAGGTTCCATACGGAGCAGGGAGGGAAAGATGAAAGAAATGATGTACATTTTAATTATAATACTTACAATTTCAAGCAGTGTAAATGTCCATTTAAACATATTCACTTGGGATTAATGTAAGTTTTCAAGCTTTAACTCAGTGTGTCTATGAGAAAATATTCATTTTTAAATTAATGAAAGTTTCAAACTTTTCAATCATTGTAAACATAAATGAAAACATATTCAATTTATATTGTGAACACTTTTCAATCAGTGGAGATGTAAATGTAAACAGACTCTATCTGTATGATTAACCTTTTCATTTAAATGTAATGTAAAGCTAAACCTATTCAATTTAAAGTTTATTCCGTGGGATTAACTTTAATTCTCATCGAGGGTAAATTCTGAGATAAATGGGATGGTAGAATAGAAGAGGGGGCACATAAGTATGTGTCGGGAAACGCAATACTGAGAGAGTTTTTTTTTCTATTCTTTATCGTAGTTATTGGTGGTACCAGCAGAAAGTACTATCTCTGGAACCAAGTGAAGGTAGAAGTGTACTGACGTTGTGCGAGACGCCATCATAAGAGGGTCTTATAGACAGACGCAGGACCAGCTTGGCCGTTACTCCTTGACGTTCTAAAAACGTGCGGCGCCTTTAACCTTAACCAGCGACGAGCGAAAGCAGTGTACACAGAACCCATCAGCGGGAGCAGAAACTCCTATTGGCAACTAAGTGAAAAATATACGCTGCCAAAGTGAACTTTTTACCATCATCTCTACTATAAATCAATGATGAAACATTTCTTCTAAACTATTCAAATTATTTTCAAACTGTTAAAACCTAAAGGGATTATTAAATTGGGTTATTTGTAATGTTACAAATTTAACTTCGATTTAATCATTTTAAAGTTACTGCATGTTTGTCACAGTCAATTTACTACACACACTCTAAACAGAGCTATACCAGAATAGTAAGAATTCCACTGAGTAAATCAGGGGTGGGGGCTTGAATGAGCTGAAATTAATAAGTGCTTAATTCCTTCACAAAAGTTGTCGGCGGATTCTAGAATTAACATGCTCAGCCAAAGCAGCACTGTTTTCGCTTATCTGAATATCTTGTGAAGACTCCCTAGAGATAGAAGCGTTTTGTTTCTTCTATTTACATATCTGCCAAGAGTAATCTTGTGCGAAGGTAGACACCTTTGAAGCCCATATTAGATACTCCTGAGTTTTGGCCACCGGTGGACCACTACTGCAAAGCAGGAGAGGCAATACCGTCACCACCCCCATCCCTCCCAGGAACTATAGGCGTTCTGCATTGTCGCATCGTAAATAGAACTGAAGTACAAGATAAAAATGTGTGGATGTCAGTTTAAACCAAGGCTATGGAGTCAGAGTTGGCGTTGGGAGCCGGAGTCGTGGAGTTGGTTGTAAATGAGTCGAAGTCGATGAGAAATGTCCGGACTCCGACTCAGAATTGTATGCCAGTTTTGACTAGTAAAAACTGTAGTCGGAGTCGGGAATTGGAGTCAGGTGTCGGACTTCTCAAATGTCAGAAGATACAGTCGACAACATTTTTGGTTGACACCACAACCCTTGTTTACTTTGGAACAAGAACCAAAAAAAAAGAAAAACACGGTTTGTTTTAAAAAAATGGCAACAACAAAACCGAAAAAAAATATCTTTAGGCAGAACAATGTCGAATACAAAAAAAAAAAAAAAATTATAACAGCAATGAATGAAACGTTCAATGAGTCGTGGAAACAAATAATAAATTCTTCTTCTTTAAGCACCAAGACTGCTGGCGTAGCCGATCATGTCTTTCAACAACTTCAACCCCCCCCCCCCCCCCCCCCTTCCCCCCCTCCCCCCCCCCCCCCCCCCCCCCCCCCCCCCCAATGAAATTTTTAACAAACACATAAATTAATTAAATTAAGAGAATGATAACAAGCATAAGTCATTAGCAGTGGTACTGAGAACAAGGGTCTTTTAGTTTTATATGTAAAGTTAAAATCATTGTATGGCTGCGAGTCTTGGACACTGAATAAACGTGCATACAGCAAATCGATTGCAGCATAAGAAATGTGACTCCTATCAAGAATCAATTGGTGAAGAAATAAATGCTGGAAAGCTGGTCACAAACGTCAATAAGGATAGCGTCTATGAAACTTACAACGCCATCGTGTAAACATGTTGCGACAGAAGCAATCAATGCTTCAGCACATTCTTCCGACAAGGAAGCTACTTGTAATGGAAATCCCTTTCATTAGTTTGGAGCTAGCATGCCAAATTATTATTGTTAATGGCTTCTTACTGCAGCATGTTTAATTTCTTTCTTTTTGTTTATAATTTTTCACGTGTTTGCTATATTCTACGCTATTTTCTAATAGCCTTCCAAAAATTCTCAACTTTGTTTCCTGTTTGTAAATGTAGCTAACGGAGGTAATCAATAAACCTTTTGTTGAAAAGTATAATAAATTTTTATTTGCAGGACACAATTCTTATATCATATATTAAACTGTAAATATTCCAAAACTACAAGACATGCAGCGTACACTTCGACTATACACAGCGGAATAAACAATGTCGCTAGGCTAAACAGAGGCACGTCATCTGCGACTTACGCATACCGACCACAAAATGTGCCAACACTTGTGAGCACTACATTTACTTCAATTATGAAACTCACATGAGGCGTGCAAAAGACATTCGCCACATAACCCCGCCCTTCCAACTGAAAACTGCAAGTTTTCAGACAATAGTAAGACAATTTAATAACAACGAATCAGACTATCACAAAGGAAACTAATAGAAAATGGTGTAACAGGGAGTTCGAGTGTCAGAAATCCGGTTTCAAACATTTGTATTGAGGGAAATTAACGGACTTATAAATTTAAATCAAAGGGCGAAAATCCAAGACTTATAAATTTATAATCAATGAGCGATCATCTTTAATACCCTGAAGTAGGGATCAACAGTAGTGTTTTACGCCCCTTGAGAAAAACTGCTCACTCTCGTTTGGAATTCTGTTTTTTTTTTAAAGTGAGATCGATAGTAATTGCACGCACGGGAAATTTATATTTCGAGTGAACTGTTTTGAGACAATCTTGATCCAGAAAGTTCGGAAAATAGTTATCGTTGTAAATCGTGATACAAAATATAGTCAGTCAGATTTGAGAACGCGTTTAGCGTAGGTTGAGAAATGGGCTCTCTCCCAAGTGTATGTAAAAGATATATTTTTATAGGTGGCTGGCGCAATCGAGAGTTATTATCGAGGGATACGCTCAAGCCATTTTGGGTTGCTTCTGTGGTGACTGAAAAGTTTATAATTATCTCTAAGACGCTCGATCGCCAAGATGTCGCAATCACATTCTAACAGTTTATGTGAGTTATTGTGAGGACAAGAGACAGGGTCACCAGTACAAAATAAATATGTGTATTTTCAAGACAACCAGGTACGTTGAGTTTTACCAACATATGATAAACTGTTTAGTACATGACAAGAACGATAGACAGCAACTAGTCCTGAGATGTAGGAAACAATAGACCTTGGTAAATTTTCATCCCTAGCGGTCAGGCCAGTATCATCTAAGGTATGCCAAGTTGAACAGTAAAAATATCAGAACATTTTTGTAAAGACAATGTTGATATATGAAGAATTTTAGAGGGCAGGAAAATATCGACAGCAGTAGTTTTCCAAGTCATGTCCACCAGAGCAAAACAGAGACAGCTAGAGCTACTGAAGCAGCATGAGTGAACGAGAGAGCAAGACATTTGGATAAATAATTTAATTGATGTTATTCTTAATAACCAAGGTAGCGTTCACTATATTTATGGATCCTGCCAATAGTTCTATGAATCCAAGTAGTCACTCAGTCAGCAAATGTCTGAAAAGAACGTATGTAAAACTCAGAATTCTGAAATCCAGATGCATATATGGTAACTCGTGTCACTGTCATTGTGTGCATCTTGAGAGGACGTTAGCGAGCATATTGTCTCTACCCTTAATGGGTAAAATAGAGTAATCACACGCCTGTAGTTCTAATGCATACCGAGTTAATTTTGTATTGAGTGGTTTCATAGACTGAAGAAAAGTAAGGGCTTTCTGATCTGTCTGGATAAAGAAATGCGAACCTATCAAATATCTGTCTAGTTTCTTCAGACTCCGTACGATACCTAGAAGTTCACGCTCCACGATATGATACTTTGATTCAGCCTCGTTAAGTTTACGGCTCACGTATAGTACCGGGTGAAACTCACCATCATATCGTTGCATTAAGCAGCCTCCGATGTCATGTAAAGATGCATCTGTCCTGAGGAGGAAAAGCATTTTAAAATTTGGTATGCGTAACATATGGCCTCGAGAAAAACAATCTTTAATGTTGTGTAATGCTTGGTCGCACTGATTATTCCAGTTAGTCTTATCTGGCATACCTTTTGTAGGCAAAGAGGATAAGACTGATGATAAAGCAGAAAACTGAGGAATGAACTTATGGTAAAAGTTAATAAGACCCAGCAAACTGCGAACTTGTTTCTTAGTGGTTGAAATTACAAGATCTAAAATCCCCTTAAGAGTAGAATCCTCTTGCTGAAACATATGTCGCCCTATTTTATGACCCAAGAACAAAATCTCTTGAAAACCAATTTGGATTTTAGAGGGTCGAGCTGTAAGACTATGTGACCTGAGAGTATGCAATAATGACTGCAGTCCCGAAATATGGTCTTCCCAAGTATCATGGAAAAGACAAATGTCATCTATGTAGGTAATAATATCTGGTCTATTATCAAAAACCCGACGCATCAGTGAACAAATGTAGCCGGAGCATTCATTAACTAAAACACAGGACATTATAATAAAAAAGTCCACGAGGTGTAGAAAAAGCCGTGAAAGGTTTAGACGCCTCAGTCAAGGAAATTTGCCAATAACCTTTCGATAAGTCTAATTTGCTGAAAAGTGTAGCAGACGATAGTTGTAGCAACAAGTCATCCAAAATAGGCTTAGGTTATGCGTCGGAAATATTAACTCTGTTGAGACGACGAAAGTCAATGCATATCCTTATAGACTTATCCTTCTTACGCACTACCACTATCGAAAAAGCAAAAGGTGATTAAGACGGTGAAATAATACCAAGTCGAAGCATGCTATCAATCTCCCTATCGACCTGTTCCCTAAAATGTAGTGGTATGGTATATGGTTTCAGCTTAATCGGTGTGTATTCAGTTAACTTTATGTCATGAGCTATAATATTTGTATGTCCTGGCAAGTCCGTTAAAACGTCTTGAATGGACTGCAATAAATCCAAAACCTGATTCCTGCGTTCTATTGGCAAATCAGCACATATTGTCATATTTTCTCAGAAGCATGAACAGGTACGAACGGAAAAGATGAAGGCACATCCTCAAAACTAGTTGGTTCTTCGTCAATAAAAGCAATCGATGTCTGTTGTATTGATTATCTTTTAGTTGAATCATATATCAATTGCAATTGTGCAGGTTGTGTATTGTATTGGTGTAACATATTTATATGAAAGGTTTTATGTTTGCCTTTTACGTCGATAACGTAGTCCTCGTCAGTTCTCTTTGCAACCACTTTAAAAGGTTTTTGGCATGTTATAAGCAAGCGGTCTTCTTTACGTGGTAAAAGAATGAAAACATCATCACCCACTGAGAAAGACATTAGTTGTCTATTACGATTATAACGAAATCGTGTCTTGGCTTTAGCAGCTTCAGATACGTCAGTCGCCACCTGACAAGCATCTATCAAGCATTGACGTAGATCAACTACGTATTGATAAGAAAATTTTACATCGACATCCTGCTCAGAACCTATTAACAATCGTTTCAGTATCGACATCGGACCTCTAGGGTTGGCATCAAAAATTAATTTGAAAGGTGAAAAACCAGTTTATTCGTTAGGCACCTCCCTATAAGCAAACAATACAGCAGGAAGAAAACGGTTCCAATCCTGAGGACAACTAGTGGTAACTCTCCCCAATAACTGTTTTAATGTAGTGTTCCGGCACTCTACCAAACCATTACTAGCCGGATTATATATGGCTGACAGTGAATACTTAATGTGTAGTGTTTAGCACATCTGTCACCAAACCTGAAACAAACTGCGTACCTCTGTCTGATAGTATTTCATCAGGAAATCCTAGGCAAGAAACAATTAGCAATAGTGCGTCAGCCACAGATGTAGATGTAATATTATTCAGAGGAATGGCTTCTGGCCAACGTGTGCACATGGCTATGGAAGTAAGAATATAACGAAATCCTTTTGCAGACGGCACTGATAATATCAACAGCCATTTTAGAGAAATGACGCACAGAAATGTCTATGGTCTGTAATATTATCAAATTACGTGCGCACTTTCGCGCGACTTGCTGACAAATACAGCACGATCTGCAGACAAGTGTGATGTCCTTATTTACGCCCGGCCAATAAAAATGTGATAGCACTCTATTTGTGGTACTGCAATACCCATATGACCTGCGAATGCTACGTCGTGTGCATTAGATAAAATTAGTGGTCTAAAAGAACTGGGAACTCGCACCTGTTTGTGAATGGATACGTAATTATCAAAACATCGTTTCAAAATGTTGTCTTTGAGATTAAACCAATACCTGGATTTCTTATCATGTTTAATGTTATGTGTATCAGTGAGCGCAAACAAATGTCTTAATAACGTGTCTTCTTTTTGTTATTTAATAAAGGACTCTCTGTCAATCTTATGACATGTATTATGTGTCATGGTCTCGTTTAGTGTGCTAAACTGCTCCTGTGTTTTTGCCAACTTTTGTACTCTAACCGGTACAGCATTTGCTGACAAAGGATGTAACATCTCCCATCCATCAATGTCCTGAGGAGAGCAATCTTTGATCCCTGTGATGTTACCTATAATAAAATCCGCACAGGGACGCAGAAGGACGCATACTCTTACTTTACCTATGAAAAATTGAGTATTAATTTCTACATCTGCAAATCCGCACAATAATCTAGGATTTCCATCTGGTTGAAACAAAACCCTGCATTCTCCACAATTCACACTGTTTCCCACATCAGCATTACGTGCATTTGCGTGATTATTAGTATCATTGTCCTTTTTATTTAAAATAAGACCATCAGTTTGGCATGCATTTGCCTGAACGTTCTTTGCTATAATCTGGTTTTTAATGTAATGCCTTATGATCGTATTGATTATATCATTAGGTAAAGGACCCTTATGGCAATCTGTCACGTAGGTCTTTATATCATTAAATTACCTACATCTTCTTCCTATTCTCTCACCCAAATCCTTTTGTTTTATTATCTTTCCTTACTTGTTTTTCCTGTATTTTTCGCATCACTCGTTTGCGAAAAATATTTTCTTCAGTATTCTAAAACTTTACCGGGGTTTTTTTCTCATACTGGGATGCGTAATTTTATTACATAGATGTCGGTCAGACGTGAAGTGCGATTTAGTTGTAGTCCATCTCAGACATCGAGCCGACTTGGGTCTGCACCTTCAGATGACACGACACTCCTGAGTTAGATTCTCGACGTAAACGCGTGAGAATGCTAGGAGAGAGCCGACATCCGTCTGCATTTTCAACGGTCAACAAGTAGTTGCATCGGCCGAACGCTTAAGCAGGAGCGAATATTTACACCTTATAGTCGCAGTTTCAGACATCTGTCGTCTGGAAATCCCAGCTGACACGGCTCACTGTTGGCCGGGTCAGCGCGAGGTGCGGAAATGCAGAAGTGTCAGTTATGTAAGACGTCTAGTAATGGTAATGTTAAATGGTAATGTTAAACGTATCGTTTAAGCCGGAAAGGGGAGAGCATTTCGTTCTACGAAATAATAGTTCATCCTTTGTCTGGTTTAAAATATTAAACCTAGTTTGAAACTTTATTTTCATTCTTTCTCAATAAATCGCGGTAGACAGGTGGTTCGCGAAGAGTAGAGCTGTATAAGCGAAGTTTCTTAGTTTGTTGCGACAATTTGTCGAACTTCTAGACTTCCATAAATATAAGCGTATAATTCTTAATTGTGCGATATCCTGTAGTGCTGTGTTTGAGGTAAATATATTATAGATCTCTAGTATTTTGTGAAGTGATAAAGTGTTTAATCGCCTATTTCATTCTAAACTAGTTCTGTGTCCAGAGTGCTTAAGTTATAGTTTGTATTATTTTCTAGTGACGCATACAGTGGAAATACATAATAAATTATATCTTTAGCTTACTAAAACTAGTAGCTATAAGGAATTTTAATTCAACGGCTAATACTCAGTCGAGAATATTTTATATCAAACTTATAAAATGCTAGATGCGACATCAGTGAATAGTGACGGAATACGCACCATATTCCTAATTCCTGATGATCGATTTTATATAACTTATTTCACCGGAAGTTTAAATAATAAGTCAAGCTGTAGGCTTGCTGGTTTAAATTTAAGTTATATTGAGTACATATATGTAAATTATTTGATATGTGTTCTTTCTTTTATATAGTGAAACGGTGGTACCCAACTTGCCAGCGTTTAGTAGCCTGAGAGACATATTTGTGAGAAGCATAGACATTTCCTATCTTTAACCACGTGGGTTTTTTTTGTTTCAAGTAACACGGGTCTGACAGTGCATAAGCCATCAGAGATATATATATATCACCCGTGTGTTACCGGGGCCCGAAAGGGGAGCAAAGAATAGTAACACTGTCCCCTACCAAGCATGTCGTAAAAAGCGACTAAGGAGGGTTGGGCATGGGGCCGGTTACACCATCCTGTAAAAAATTTAAACCACAAAAAACTTCAACAAATATGGACAAGTCAAATAAAGAAAATAAAACACAGCCATCCAAGACAGGGGAAGGTCCTCTCGCGGGGAGGCGTATGATGCAACACAGAGAAAGCCGAAAGGAGTCTGTGTTGCTGACTAACCTTCTTTCTTCTAGGAGAACTTCCAGATTTGGCACCTGGAATGTTCGGACATTAAACGAACAAGGGAAAGTGGCGCAAGTAGCAGCAGAAATGAGGGAATACAAAATCGAGGTTCTGGGAATGTGTGAAACAAAGTGGAAGGGGGTAGACAGGAAGAAACTCATCACAGGTGAATTGGTGCTGTCCTCAGGACATGAAGACGAAAGTTCACACCACAGTGAAGGGGTAGCTCTTATGTTATCTAAAGAAGCACAGGAAGCACTAATTGAATGGGAAGCTGTTGGACCCAGAATAATAACAGCTTCTTTCAAAACAGCTAAAAAGAAAATTCATGTAAATGTCATCCAATGTTATGCACCAACTAATGACAAAGAAGAGTCTGTGAAAGAAGCATTTTTATACTAAACTACAGGAAATTATGGATAAAGTAAAAAGAAGAGACATCACAATTTTGATGGGTGACATGAATGCAAAGATAGGTACAGCCAACACTGGATTCGAAGAAGTCATGGGAAAACATGGGCTAGGAGTAATGAATGAAAATGGAGAGCTATTCGCAAACTTCTGTGCTTCATATCAACTGGCTATAGGAGGAAGCATGTTTCCACATAAGAGAATACACAAGGCAACATGGATATCACCAGACCATAGAACAGAAAATCAGATAGATCATATATGCATAAACAAGAAGTTTAGATCATCATTGCAGGATGTAAAGATATATAGAGGAGCAGATGTGGCATCAGATCACCATCTTCTGATAGCCAAAGTAAAAATGAAACTCAAGAGATATGCAACAATGCAAAATTATAGACAACAGTTTAATGTAGGACAGCTAAGAAATCAAGAAACAAGAGACAAATTTGCGGTCACAGTATCCAACAAATTCCAAGTGCTCCAACAGCTGGAAGATGTAGAGAATACAGAAGACTATTGGCAGCAGGTCAAAACAGTATGGAAGGAGACATGTGAAGAAATACTGGGGAAAAGGGAAAGACAACAAAAAGCATGGATAACAACAGAAACCATCAATAAGATAAAAGACAGAAAAAACAAGAAAGCAGAGTTAAACACAAGCAATCAGAGTTGTCTCTCCTATGAGAGCTATCTTTCTGGACTAACGAGTCTTTCCTACCTGGGTTTGTGTGAAGGTCACGGAAAACCGGAGGCTAGGGAAGCAGTCCCGAACAAATGCATGCTGAAGACGGATGCACTGGGCCGCAAGGCGCACAACATATTGCAACGCAAACCGCCATGAGATGACAGAACAGGTCATCATTTTTCGACTGCGCACTGGGCACAACAGATTGAGATACCATCTGTACCACAAATACAAAATTGGTGCAACAGATCTCTGCACCTGCGGTACCAGCCCGATGATAGTCGAACACCTGCTGCAGTACTGCCCAACCTACAGTAATGAACGGGGTAGCATATGGCAACAACCTACTTCTGTCAACGAAAAACTGTTTGGAGATGTCGGGAACCTTGAGTTGACTGCTGCCTTTATTAGAGTCATAAATGTGGAAGTCTGAAGGCGAACGAGGAAGAAGAAGAAGAAGAAACACAAGCAAAACTAGAAGCTCCAAAGCCAAGGCTCAAGAAGTGTACACAGAAGCAAACAAAGAAGTAAAAAGAAGTATCAAAAGAGACAAGAGGAAGTATATTGAGGAGTTGGCAAGAGAGGCAGAAGATGCTGCAGCCAAAGGAAATATGAGAGAACTGTATAGCAGCACAAAGAAGCTAACAGGGAAATACAAGCAAACAAGTTGCCTCATAAAAGACAAGAATGGGAAACTGCTCAGCAATATACAAGAGCAAATGAAGAGGTGGACAGAATATTTTGGGGACCTTCTCAATAGACCAGCTCCACAAAACCCGCCGGACATCCAGCCAGCAGAAGAAGAGCTACAAATTAACGGTGAAAGACCAACGAAGGAAGAAATAAAGAAAGCCATAAAGCTTCTAAGAGAGGGAAAAGCATCTGGACCTGATGGCATTCCAGCAGAGGCCATCAAAGCAGATATCGACACGGCTACAGAGATGTTATATAAATTACTTGGTAAAGTCTGGGAAAAGGAAGAGATACCAGCAGAATGGAAGGAAGGATATCTGGTTAAGTTGCCTAAGAAGGGAAATTTACAAGAGTGCACAAATTATAGAGGAATAATGTTACTATCAGTGCCAGGAAAAGTATTAAACAGGATTATCCTTGAGAGATTAAAGGAGTCCATAGACAAGAAACTGAGAGATGAACAAGCAGGTTTTCGACAAAACAGATCATGTACAGACCAGATAGCCACTTTGAGAATAATAGTTGAACAAAGTCTGGAGTGGAGTTCACCGCTGTACATCGGATTTGTGGACTGCGGGGGGGCATTTGACGGTGTGGACGGAGGGTCGCTTTGGAGGTTGATGAGGCGTTGTGGAGTTCCCCTGGAGATCATTAATTTAATGGAGAAAACATATGGGGACATGACGTGCGGAGTTCTTCACGAGGGACGGCTTGCGGAACCGTTTGGAATGGGAGCGGGAGTGCGACAGGGATGCCTCTTGTCTCCATTTCTTTTCTTGCTGGCAATAGATTGGGTTATGAGATCATCGACAACACACAACAGAGGTGGAGTCCAGTGGACTCTGACTAGGCAGTTGGATGATCTGGATTTTGCTGATGACTTGGCTCTTCTGTCCCATGACCGTAGTCAGATGCAGGACAAATTGAAAACACTCGATGAGAGGTCGCAGCAATTGGGTCTGAAAATACACAGGGAAAAGACAAAAATAATGAGAATAAATGCAGGTAATGATAACAGGGTTGAACTTGAGGAGACACCAGTTCAGGATGTTGGGTCATACACATATCTTGGCAGTGGTGTGGACAAGTTGGAGGGACAGACAGCGATATCAAAATAAGAATACAAGGGGCAGGAGGGGCTTTCGTTGCGTTGGGAAATGTATGGAGATCAGGAGAAATTGGATCCAACACGAAAATAAGAATCTTCGACTCAAATGTGAGGTCAGTCCTATTGTGTGGCTCGGAGACATGGGGAACGGCAGAGACAACAACCAGGAGGCTACAGACTTTCATAGATGGGTGCTTGCGTAGAATAGAGGGATTGGAATGGTGTGACAGGGTTACCAACGTGGAACTGATGACGGGAGCTGGACGGGTGCCAGTGGAACAGGAGATGAGAGGAGGACGATGGCGATGGATAGGACACACACTGAGGAAACCTGTTGATAGCATTACAAGGCAGTCCTTGTTCTGGAACCCCCAGGGCAAGAGAGGCAGAGGAAGACCAAGAAGTACATGGAGAAGAGAGTTGGAAACAGAGGTGAAAATGATGAGGAGAACATGGAAAGAACTTGAGATGATGGCACGGGACAGGAGGACTTGGCATGTGTTTGTTGAAGGCCTATGCTCCTTTGGGAGTGGAGGGTTATGAATGAATGAATTTGCTGTCTTAACTTTTTTTAATCTGCAGGATTTGTTACAAAATGCTAGAGTTTCTTTTTTTCTTAGGCTAAATCAGAATTTATCCAACTCTGTTCATACATTTACGAGAAATAAGAAACCTCTTAGACTCAACCTTACGTGTCTATAACTCTTTGGGCCATCATCTGTTCTCTTAACGGGGCTGTCCCACATCTGTGTGTTTAACTGTCGTCACGTGTATGTGCGTGCCCGTGAGTAGATAGAGATATATTAATATATATATATATATATATATATATATATATATATATATATATATATATATATATATATTTTTTTTTTTTTTTTTTTTTTTTTATAATAGCAGCATGGGCTATCTTCGGCCCAATGTGTTTAGACTGTCTGACGCCTTTAAAAACGGTCGTAGAAGATAGGTGAGAGAGAGAAGATTATCTCGATTCTCAAAGACAGCCTCTATATCACATTCTATCATCTCACGTGTGGGAAATTCTATTGCTTTTCACCAGCTCTCACTGTATCTATCACTCATTCCAACCTATTCAGAAGGGACCAACCCAAGTCTTAATACTCCTATCTAAATCTACGACAAATGGGTTCTCGTCCGACGGATTTTTAGAATAGGAAGACGACTACGACAAATGGGTTCTCGTCCGACGGATTTTTGAACTTAGAATAGGAAGACGACTACGACAAATGGTTGCTCGTTTCCGGTCTTTGAACTTAGAATAGGAAGACGAGTACGACAAATGTGGACTCGTCTATCTGGATTTTGAACTTAAGATTGTTTATTCTGAAATAGAGTAAGAGTGTGATGTCTTGTGAGATGTTATATCTTTAAAAAAATTTATCCCCAAGACTAACGATCTGTTTACGAGCGTGCTGACCACACAAACTGATAAGTTTTTTTCCACAGCATTTGAGTAATATACATTTGAGTTACAGGTGGATTTTGTCGGAATATATGTGATTGTTGATTTGTAATACTAAACGCTGGTAAAGTATGGTGAGTGTATAACATTCACTGGGTTTTGAAGAAGTAGGTGTTTGAGCAAAAGCTAAGGAGTGCGTTTCGGACTATTTGTCCAGATTAATTGCCTCCCTTACCCTATCTGACTTCAGGGGCGAACTTAAAGTGGATTTTATAATTAAGGGAATATTTTTCTCTTTAATTTTTGCAATAATTATTTTGCTTTTCCACTGTAGCAACTTATTTTTCAGAAGTAATCTTAACTACCATTTAGTTGGCGTAGTCGTGTTTTGCATTAAGTGCTTTATTGCCGATAATAGCAGCGATAGTTAGATTTTACTTTGGAGGAGGTATCTCAGGGTTAAGGATATCATCTTTTGAATTCTTGGTACATTTTTTTCTCGTAAGTGGTAGAAATCAGAGTATCCTTTTCTAAATTTCTTTCTCCACTAGTCTCAGTCACTGACATAATATGGCCGAGAGGGCAAAGCTTAGACAACTCCTCAGAGACGAAGCGAGAGAGGAGGGACTGGAAGGTGAAGAAGCGAAAGCTTTTGTCAGAGACGAACTTGAGAGATACGATGCGGAGAGGAAAGCAGCTGAAGCTAAAGAGGAAAAAGAAGAACTAAGGAGGAAAGAAGAAGCTGCGGAGAGGAAAGAAGCGGAAGACCGGCTATTACAGCAGAAGAAGATGGACGAGGAAATGGAAATTCGCAGGGCGAACGAAAGAGAGAAGGAAAGACAGCATGAGGAAAGAGAGAAGGAGAAGGAGAGACAGCATGAGAAGGAAAGGGAGGAGAGACAGCATGAGAAGGAGAGGGAGGAGAGACAGCATGAGCTGGCACTTAAAGCTCTAGAGTTCCAAAGTCGTGGTGCTGCCTCTACCTCCAGCAATGGAGAGTCTTCTCCTCATTCTTCCTTAACTGATCCTTCTAACACTCAATCTACCCATCTCACTGCTATGTCTTTTCCGCAAGAATCTTTCCCTTGTCCAAATGAGAAGATGGACACTTGGCTAGAAAAATTTGAGAAAATTGCAACTCTGTACGGTTTAGAGAGGTCGCGTTGGAACATGAAGCTTTCCCAGGCTTTGAAAAGTTCTGCTTACGATGTGTATGCAAAACTGGAAAGCAGCCAACAAGACAACTATGATCTGTTGAAGAAAGCGTTACTGGAGCGCTTTGAAATGAACGCTCGCAAATTTTTGCAACTGTTTCGCAACAGCCAGAAAGAGAATTCTGAAACTTTTCAGCAGTTCTCGTCTCGTCTAAAGGGATATTTGACAAAGTGCCTTGAGCTCTCGCAGCTCCCCTCTACCTATGAAGGTCTTGAGGAATTTGTTTTAACAGAACAAATAAAGAACACTTTGTCTGCTGATACCCGGAGATTTCTCGCTGAGCAGGGGGCGGAAAAACTTGAAGACATTTTGGAAAAGTCTGAGCGTTATCACAATGCGCTGGCTGAACTACCGGCCACAAAGCGGAAACCGACAGAGGAGCATTTTCGAAAACATAACCTAGAGCAATCTTCTCAGGCTTCTAACCAAAATAACCACAGAGAAACTGGACCTCAAAACCCCCCTCCGGAAAAATCCAAGTTCTACAAGAACAAGTACCCCAACCACCCCAAACAGTCTGATCAACCCGACCGCCCTACATGGCAGCGCAGCCAGAAAGGACAAGGTGGCAAAGGGAGAACCCCTGAGCACGGGACATATGATCAGACCGAGCACACCGAGCCGAAACGCATCGGATGCTTATTAACAGTCTCGCAAGGTGGAATTATTGACAGTGATTCCCAACCTGTTGGGGATGGACCCTCAACGCGAGGTACTGTTACTTTGAACGGTTCTCAAACTTCTTGCTTATTTGACACGGGGCTTTCTTATGATTGCATTGTCGCCAGAAACCTGGTCAAACCCGGTCAAGAGACAGGAGAGACCGTCCAATTTTGTGGAGTTCGTATGAGTGATGCACCTACAGCGCTTCCCATCGCATTGGTGGAGATCCACTCTGATTTTGTCAGAGGCGTGATCAAAGCGGCTGTTATGGATGATCCCATCTACCCAGTCATACTTGGCTGGAGATACGTGTGTATTGGGAAACCGGAAGAGCCGATTGTGGCAGCAGTAACTACAAGAGGGCAAACCAAAAAGGAACGGGAGCCTGCGCCTAATTTGTTACCCAGGGAACTTAAAGAAGCGCAATACAAGGACCCTACTTTGGCACCCTGCTTTAGGAAACTGCCCATGGCTACGGAACCCAAACAGCACGGGGACATTTTTTCTAAGGATGGCGTACTTTATCGGAGAACGGGCAAGCCTGACCAAGGTTACAACCAGCTCCTAGTACCGAAACAGTACAGAAGCCAAATCCTAGAAATGGGGCACTCTCTTCCCTTCAGCGGACATATGGGACAGAACGCCACAAACCAACGTATAACCACTCATTATTGGTTGCCAGGAGTAAATACTGATATTATCAGATATGTCAAATCCTGTGCCCAGTGCCAGCGTGTGCCACCCAAGCAACGGGCACCCCCAGTCTCTTTGGGTGAAATGCCAATAGTGGGAACACCACTGGAACGGGTTGTGATCGACATTTTAGGACCCTTAGAAAGGACTAAAAGAAGGAACAGGTTTATCCTGACCTTAGTCGATACATGCACTTTTTGGGCAGAAGCTATCCCGCTAACATGCGCAGATGCCAAGCATGTCGCAGAAGCCCTCGTGCATATTTTTACTCGGTTGGGATTCCCTCAGCAAGTGTTGACGGATAACGGATATCCATACCGAAACCTGTTGATGGATGAGATCGTTAAGATCTTGAGGACCCAACACATCCACACTAAGCCATATACTCCGGCCGGAAATGGGCTCGTGGAACGTGTTAATGGAAACCTCAACATGATGCTAAGTAAGCTGGCACAAGTGAAACCTGAAGATTGGGATCTCTGTATTCCTGCAGCATTATTTGGCTACAGAGAATCTCCTCATACTTAAACAGGATTTCCGCCAGCTACACTCTTATTCGGCAGACCCATTAAGGGCCCGCTTGAAGCCTTACTTCAGTCTCTGACAGACGAGAAGGCGGATGAGACAGTTGTGTCAGCAAGTAAATATGTGTCGGTTTTAAAGGAAAGGTTGAAACTAGGGTGGGACCTAGCAACGGCTAACTTTAAGCGAGCACGCACAAAGCACGCTAACCGATACAGGAAAGTCGCGAAAGAAAGAGAACTGGAAGCAGGAGAGAAAGTTTTGGTGTTACTCCCAACCGAGAACAACCAACTGAAGATCGGATGACAAGGGCCGTTTACGGTCCTGAAAAAGATTTCTAAGGCTAACTTCCAGATCTATATTCAAGGAAAGGAGAAGGTTTTCCATTTAAATCTCTTAAAGAGATACTTGGAAAGACCAGTGCCAACCTCCGACCATCTCCTGACGATCGCCAGAGCTGACGAAGATGATGATAGTGGCAGGGATATTTCACCGCTATCACAGGAAATCTTTGAAAAATGTCAGAAGCGGCGACGCTCTTTCAAGAGCGCATGGGAGACATTCCAGAGGAAGGAAACTTTGGGGAGTAGACTTGAGTAGGAATTGGACAGAGAGGGAGGGGGAAGATGAGAGGGAAGAAGACAGACACCCCGAAGCTACGGTTATAGGAAATTTAATTCCATAACGTAGACATGGAGTGCTTCCATATCTTAAGGGGGGACGTCCTGTCACGTAGGTCTTTATATCATTAAATTACCTACATCTTCTTCCTATTCTCTCACCCAAATCCTTTTGTTTTATTATCTTTCCTTACTTGTTTTTCCTGTATTTTTCGCATCACTCGTTTGCGAAAAATATTTTCTTCAGTATTCTAAAACTTTACCGGGGTTTTTTTCTCATACTGGGATGTGTAATTTTATTACATAGATGTCAGTCAGACGTGAAGTGCGATTTAGTTGTAGTCCATCTCAGACATCGAGCCGACTTGGGTCTGCACCTTCAGATGACACGACACTCCTGAGTTAGATTCTCGACGTAAACGCGTGAGAATGCTAGGAGAGAGCCGACATCCGTCTGCATTTTCAACGGTCAACAAGTAGTTGCATCGGCCGAACGCTTAAGCAGGAGCGAATATTTACACCTTATAGTCGCAGTTTCAGACATCTGTCGTCTGGAAATCCCAGCTGACACGGCTCACTGTTGGCCGGGTCAGCGCGAGGTGCGGAAATGCAGAAGTGTCAGTTATGTAAGACGTCTAGTAATGGTAATGTTAAATGGTAATGTTAAACGTATCGTTTAAGCCGGAAAGGGGAGAGCATTTCGTTCTACGAAATAATAGTTCATCCTTTGTCTGGTTTAAAATATTAAACCTAGTTTGAAACTTTATTTTCATTCTTTCTCAATAAATCGCGGTAGACAGGTGGTTCGCGAAGAGTAGAGCTGTATAAGCGAAGTTTCTTAGTTTGTTGCGACAATTTGTCGAACTTCTAGACTTCCATAAATATAAGCGTATAATTCTTAATTGTGCGATATCCTGTAGTGCTGTGTTTGAGGTAAATATATTATAGATCTCTAGTATTTTGTGAAGTGATAAAGTGTTTAATCGCCTATTTCATTCTAAACTAGTTCTGTGTCCAGAGTGCTTAAGTTATAGTTTGTATTATTTTCTAGTGACGCATACAGTGGAAATACATAATAAATTATATCTTTAGCTTACTAAAACTAGTAGCTATAAGGAATTTAATTCAACGGCTAATACTCAGTCGAGAATATTTTATATCAAACTTATAAAATGCTAGATGCGACATCAGTGAATAGTGACGGAATACGCACCATATTCCTAATTCCTGATGATCGATTTTATATAACTTATTTCACCGGAAGTTTAAATAATAAGTCAAGCTGTAGGCTTGCTGGTTTAAATGTAAGTTATATTGAGTACATATATGAAAATTTTTTGATATGTGTTCTTTCTTTTATATAGTGAAACGGTGGTACCCAACTTGTCAGCGTTTAGTAGCCTGAGAGACATATTTGTGAGAAGCATAGACATTTCCTATCTTTAACCACGTGGGTTTTTTTTGTTTCAAGTAACACGGGTCTGACAGTGCATAAGCCATCAGAGAGAGACAGTAATAGCAATCCCACTAACGGTTTCTAAAGACTAGAAATATATATTGGGCTTTTGAGCCAGTTCATATTGCTCCACAAATTTAAATGTACATGCTGCCTGGCGGCGAGAGAATATTACAAGAATAACATTTACATTCCGACAGAGATTGTGACTAGTATTGTGGTGACCAAATATAGTACCTGCCTGAAAGAAGACACCGATCTGACATTCCTTAAATCCTAGAATCCAAAGCTAATGACATTGTGCTCTGCTAACTTTCGTGCCTGGACAAAATTTATGTGACTTAATCAGACATTCGAAAAAAATTAGAACACCCAAGGAATCGTTTCCCTGAGACAGAGAGTTCACTACGTCTTTTGGAACTGGGGGTTTCTTGGTCGATGACTGCATTTTTTCGGGTCTGTGCGAAGGTCCTAGAATTATTACGTTCCCAGAGGCAGCGAGCAAAGTTGTGAGTATATATGTGTGAGAAAGGCCATGGCTGAATGAATGAGAGAACACAGGTCAGAGTGTTATTTTACCGGTGTATTATTGTCACCCATTTGCTGTCTTAACTTTTTTTAATCTGCAGGATTTGTTACAAAATGCTAGAGTTTCTTTTTTTCTTAGGCTAAATCAGAATTTATCCAACTCTGTTCATACATTTACGAGAAATAAGAAACCTCTTAGACTCAACCTTACGTGTCTATAACTCTTTGGGCCATCATCTGTTCTCTTAACGGGGCTGTGGGCTAAACCTAGAGTAAGATTCTAACGGGCTATCATCTTTGTAGCATTTTTCTTAAATTCTATGACTATTTGTATATGTTTTTCCTTGATGTATTTTTTGGTGTTGTGAGAAGATTTTTTTTAAAATGATAATAATAAAAATCTCTCTTGAACTAAATCAGTGCGTTGGTCAGCTCGTTCAAATACATATAAATTCATTGTTATAGATTCCCACATCTGTGTGTTTAACTGTCGTCACGTGTATGTGCGTGCCCGTGAGTAGATAGAGATATATTAATATATATATATATATATATATATATATATATATATATATATATATATATATATATATATATATATATATATATATATATCTGTGTTTAGACTGTCTGACGCCTTTAAAAGCGGTCGTAGAAGATAGGTGAGAGAGAGAAGATTATCTCGATTCTCAAAGACAGCCTCTATATCACATTCTATCATCTCACGTGTGGGAAATTCTATTGCTTTTCACCAGCTCTCACTGTATCTATCACTCATTCCAACCTATTCAGAAGGGGCCAACCCAAGTCTTAATACTCCTATCTAAATCTACGACACAATCATGAGAACTCCTGAAACCTCTCACACCATGTGATGGTGGTGAGTAATGATTTCTGAAATTTGACCTATTATAAAAATCACCTTTAGAACGACGCCAATAACCAGTACTGTGATAGTTTGTGTAGCGCCTATCAAAAAATCGTGATGGAGATCGGTTGTGAGGAAAATTATATCGACCACGAAACGAATGTTTTGTGTCCCCTGTGACATTATTTTGGGTCTATCACTGCTTCACTATAGCAGTACTCATTTTCAATTGTTGTACGCACTGATTACTTGGAATTTCCAGGTCGACACATTGCTTTCTGCTCGTATCAAGCAGATTTTGATATTGTCAAATTATTGGCCACAGCGTAACTGAGATTAGAGCAGGAAACACCCAGAAGGGCGTACTCAGTTTTTGCGTAGAGGTGTTTGCTCAAGCCGTGCCTGACGATAAAAATTACTCGCCGGTAGCCAGATGTTGTGTGCACAAGCGGCGGAAAAGTGTTTGGCCGACACATTTTGGACAGACGTGAAGGACATCATCATTTTTCTGTCCACCTATTTTAGATAAAAGTAAGATATTGTATTTGTAGGCATTTGGACAGGAAATGAGTTCACAGATGTGTTTGTGAGTTCACACAAAAAACAATCGGATGTTTTGTTGCAATATATTGGAGACGTGACCTTTGGCATCGTCCACAAAATTTCAGGCAGAAGTAAATTTGAAATTTCCCCACACGCATGTTTAAAACGATTGGCGCTCTGCTTAACATCGTAACAAACAAATGCGGGGGAAGACAGGCAATATAAGCTGGCTTTTTTCAAGTCTAGGGCATTGTGAGAATCGCTTGCCAAGACGACCACCAGATTGCAAGAAGTTAGAATTAAGACTCTTCTATCAGAACCGGAACATTGTTTGAGCAATTTTGAGGACTTCAGAGCACAGAATAAACTCTACCATTTAACAAGGACAACAGGAATCTGAGGAATCTAAAACACAGAATCATGGTGGGAATTCATTGTTAACATAATAACACCACAGAAACGTGAAAGAGGCCTAGTCAAGTGCCTTTATTCCTCTGAGCAAACAGTCTGTGAGCCAAGATTGGCGGAAGTTGTATATTTTACATTCTATAATTTTCATTACTAACATGTATATATTGCCATGTGAATATTAACATGTGAAAATTGCCAGTGGACGTCCAAGTCATTTGAGGCTGGCAACCTCAACATATAGAATGATGATTTCATGAGCCACAACTGCAAGGGCTGGTGACTGTTTTATTACTAGTTTCTTAAAGAGAACTAAAAGAATTAGTAGTCCCAAGTTACATATGGAGCAGGGAGTGAAAGATGAAAGAAATGGTGTACATTCTAATCATAATAATTGCAAATACAAACCAGTGTAAATGTATGTGTAAACATTTTCACTTTAAAAGTAATGAAAGTTTTCAAGCTTTTCAACCAGTGTAGATGTAAATGAAAACTTATTCTATCTATATTGTGAACATTTTTCAACCAGTGTAAATGTAAATGAAAACATATTCAATCTATATGGTGAAAATTTTTCAGCCTGTGAAGGTGTTAATATAAACATATTCTATCTATACTATTAGCCTTTTCATTTGAATGTAAAGTAAATATAAATCTATTAAATTTAAATGTAAAGAACGTTTTCTCTCGAGGGATTAAGCTTAATTCTCATCGTGGGTATATTCTGAGGTAGATGGGATGGTGGAATAGGAAGATGGGGACACTTAAGCATGTGTCGGGAAACTCAATACTACTCAGAGGGTATTTGTTTCTATTCTTTTACCATACTAGTTGGTGGTACCAGTTGCGAGTACTAATCTCTGGAACCAAGTTAGGGTAGCAGTGGCCTGACATCGTGCTAGATACCATCATCAGAGGGTCTTAGACACGCGGGACCAGCTTTGCAGTTACTCCCTGATCTTACTTGGAACGTGCTGCACCTTTAATCTTGACCAGAGACGTGAGAACTCCAGTGACCTATCTGCACAGAACCCAAAAAACCCAGCGGGAGTAGAAACTAAGATTTGCAGCTAAGTAAAACCTAAAAGCTGCCAAGTGGCTTTTTACAACACAATAACATCATACAATGATGATTATTTTCTGTTAAAGATTATTCAATTTGTTTGAACTGTTAAAACTTAGTTGATTATTAAATTTGTTATTTGTAAATATACAAATTTAACGTCGGTTTAATCATTTTTGATGAACTGCATGTTTGTCTCGGTCAGCTTACTAAATACACTCTGAACAGAGCTATACCGGAACAACAATAATAATAATTCCACTGCATAAATCAGGGTGGGGGCTTGAAAGAGCTGAAATTAATGATTGCCTAATTCTTCATAAAAGGCGCGGATCAGATATAAGTTAACAATTGCCCTGCCTAACGCAGCATTGTTTTTGACTTCTGAAATATCTTTTGAAAACTACCTTGTGATAAAAGCAACATTATCCTTCTATCTACAACTCTGCCAAAAGTAATCTTGTGCGAAGGTAGACACCTTTGAAGACCCATATTAGATATTCTTGAGTTTTGGCCACTGTTGGACCAATACTGCAAAGCAAGGGGAGGCAATACCGTGACACCCCCAATAAACCTTTTATTGATACTACGTGTGCGTGATCTGTCGTACGTTTTGTCATAGGCTCGATCCGCCGCGCACATGAGCAATGTCTCAATAACTTTTGTTTTACTAATAGTCTTAATTGGAAGGGCTATCATATATTGCTTCCCCAATTTTTCCATCTCCTCATCATACGAAAGCGTTCGCTCCTGCAGATTTGAAACCACATCAGAGCTACGTGAATATAACATTTTATCCCTTAAGATCAGGTCCACTAGACCTTCGAAAGATTTCGTTATTCCCGACAAATCTATCCATCTCTTGAGACAAGTTTTTATCGTCGATACCAATTCACTGAAGTCCTTATTATTATCAGGCAATACAGACTACAACTTCTGACGATATCTTTCCTCATCGAAGAAGTATTTCCGCAACAAAACTACCTTTACTTCTTTGTAATCATTTCATTTCTCGTTGTCTATGCTATAGAAAACGGCTAAAGCCTCACCTGTTAAAACGTCTATCAATATAACAGGCCATGATTTCTTTGGTATATTTATATCTGAGGCTCGTGACTCGAACCTCAAAAGGAAACAATTTGTGTCATCATTAGTTGGTGAAAAATTTGGTAATTTTAATCTATAATGTGGGGTGGTCTCTTTCTTAGACGACTCACTACCACCAGCATGATTGGTTCACTGTTGTTGCAGGCGAATATTCTCGAGTTCAAAAGATTTATCTCGTTCATCTTGATCCTGTAATTGACGCAATCTCTCCATTTCTTGCTGATGTTTTAACCTCTCGAGTTCTTGTTATTTTTCTATTTCTGCCAGTTTAATTCTTCTCTTTCTTCTTTGTCTTTTTCTCTTTCATATAATCTCTGTTCCCTGGCTTCCGTTTTTGCTTCCTCCATTTGTGCTTGTACATACTTCTCGAGAATATCTTTTTCTTTACCAAGTCTACGCCCTTGTACCATAAATTGGTCGAACATAGACATGATTATTGTATATTTTTACTTAGTGGTAATATATGTAATAGATAATATATATCTCAATTCGTATACCTTTATACGATAATTACCAAGAGTAGTACAACAGCACGGCTGTATCGCTAATCATATACAAAATTAAACTCTTGTCAAAAATTATCCAATTCAAGTAAATAACCAATGTATCAATGAAGAATCGTACAATACAACCTGATAACAAACTGGGACTGCAAAGACATTAGTGGAAACAAATAAATAGAACAAATAGAAAGTATTGTGTTCAGAAAAACAATCGCACTAAAATACAACAAATGCTTCCACCAAAGGAAGACAAAACATGACGCAATTTACTCATAACATAGATGCTGTGAATATTAAAAAGATAGCAACGAAAGGCAAAGGTATCACAAACATTACAAGAATGATAGAAAGTTAAAAATGACGTGAAATACAATAAAAGAAAAGACGTGACGTCACAGCTAACCACGCAAGAATATAATAGGCTCATCCAGAGCTTAAATATCTCTCAGCAACGAATGCCGGCCTCCGAAAGAGACTATTATATAATACATCTACAGAACAGCAATAAACAACTTCATCATGAGTGTAGTAAAATCTGCGAGAATAATCGCTCATTTCAGTAAGATTTTAGTCATAAAATGATAATATATAAAACAGCCCTATTGTGTCTGACGGTGATGCTCTCACACGCCAGCAACGCTGCCTTTTGTGCAGTGCTAAAGAAAGCCTATAGAACGATTCCGCTGTAAAAATCTAACACGCGTTTTAGTTTCGGTTTCGAAAACGTACTACTAACATTTTACCAGATCTGCTGCATACATTTTGCGCCAAAACTTATAATTAACGATTTTGAGGAAGTGTGCCGCCAAATAACTATCTGAATTAACGTATTCTGTCAACTTTAACGCAAATTTAGTAGTAGTCCTTACATTTTTTGGTAGTGTTACACGATACAATACAAATTATTAACGCCAATTCTTAACCCGCCATGCACAACCCCGCTTAGCCTGACACATTCTGCCATGCATATATACACGTGGCGACAAAGCCAAGAGAGGCAAAACACGCAGACAATTTTATTGCCTCCTCGCGGTAATGTTTCTGACGTCACAAAAACAAGTTAGTTGAAAAATACATGCTGGCGAGATAGCGAGAGGGTAAGATGGCCGTCTTGTGTAAAAATATTTATTTGACGATGACCGGTGACAAAATTGAAAATCTAAAACCATAATGAAACTGAACAAAAAAATATATGGTAGTATAGCTTAGAATTCACTGAGCAAGAATGTGTTTTAAATAATATGATAGTCCCAGTATTACCCAAATTGTTGAGAAAATACTAATTGTCTACGGACGCACGACCAGACGGACTGTTGTTTCTGCTTGTTTGTTTTTTTCTTAACGTTAGTGGGGACACCGGCTTAGAAGAGAGGCATTGAGGAAATTCAAATTCGCTTGGGGAACAAGAGTATAGGAGGAGAGGGGAGCGGTAGGAAAATTGTTACCAAAAACTAACATCGTTTTGCATTGGCATAACTAAAGCAGGCTGACCAAATCGACTACCAGACGCAGAGTATGTTTGGAATTATTTTGGTTTTTCAAAAACTGCATTTGAATTCTGGTAGTCGCAAGCTTTCGATTGGCCAGTGCTACTAAATATTAGCAAAAAGCTTTCACTATTCATTGCCAGTTGAACTGTATTTTTTATTCAGATACGCTGAGAACAGCTGTGATAAATTTAAAAGTAAAGTAAATAACTATATGAGTATTTCACAGTCTGGACGGAGCAGAGGAAACTGAGGCCATTTCTTTGCAAAGTCAGCGTCATTTGTTTATATTTCTTGATTTGTGGTAAGGATGCTTTAGGAATTTAATATGTTTAATCCCATTACCAAAGTTAGATACTGCTATTGGGAAAAAGTGAAGGACGTGCCGGGAGCAGACATTGTTGAGTCCTCACGTTGAAATGTATCTAACTAATGTATGTTGTCATGATTATGTTTGAATATTATTGTATTAGAGCATATTAGTAAGCCTCTGTGTTCAATGAACACTGTTCAACATGGCTGAAGCATTCATATTAAAAAAGAAAAAGATGAGAAAAATATATAAAAGGAAATGTGGTTACCCCACATTATATTATTGGGGGAAACTATGTAAACGTACAGAGGCGTATCTGCCATAGGGACCTGAGGGGTGGTCACAGCAAGGTGGGAGTCATGAGAAATTAGGGGAAATATGCACCTAAAATGCACGCGAGGCTGACCCCATACCCACGTATGAAATTAAATAAAAGAATAAGTGATCAGATGCAAAAGGCCAGGGTGTCCTTTTGTTGCAGAGGTTTCGTTTCCTGTTGCCAGCTGGTGACAGGAAACCTGAGGAGTGACGATACGCCAAGAAGTCTCCTACACTTTACATATGCTGTCAAGAGATAACAGCAGGAGCTTGGGTGTGTGACGTGATATCGATATTTCTGCAACTACACAATATCTTATCTTTCAACGGGAAACCCCAGGTGATATGTTAAGGACCTGGGTACATCTGACAGTTTCGGTTTAAATAAACCTTGGTAATTCAAGTCATACTCAGGACTTTTGTGGGGTATGATGACATTACAGCCCCTCATACACAGTGACTCTCTCTCTCTCTTAGAAGCATAAATTTAAGCTGTGAACATTCAAATAGGAAATACATATAATAACATTGTAGTATTTGGGCAGAGTGTCCACACAATTTTAGTTAATTTTTTATGTAAACTATCTTGTCCTCATTTTCAAAGACCTGTCCAAACGATATGACTGGACAGGCAAAATAAATTGTACAAAAAAATTAATTTAAAGAAAAACTTAACCACAGGTTTTATTCACTCCCTCATAGTAACTTAAAGTGTTTTTGTGTTGTGTACCATCATTTCATTTCTTCCCTAGACACTAGGTACATCATACACCATACACTAGAGCCACAAGAGTGACCGTGTGAGATCTAGGGAGGTAGCGTTAGGTACCCTGCACATAATTCATCATCATCATTTTTTAGAGTCAGGGGCCTACATGTGGTTGACCTCACACGGTTTATGCAGACACCGATTTCATTCTTTGTTAGGATACCATCATAACCTCCCCAGCAAAATCTAACTTTGCTACATAAATTGGGGGCTCGTCCGGGATCTGAATTTCTCCTAGTACTACATACATTGGGGTCTGGGTCTTAGCATAAACAACATTCTATTGTCCCAGGGAATCCCCATAATCATTATTGCCCAAGATTTGGGAAGTCAGGAAACTGTCAGAACCCAGTTTTAATTAGAGAAAAATTATACTTATTTAGAAACTTTGTTAGAACATTTTGCATTTATCAGAATGGCAGATCTGGCCAAGTTTCGATCTGCGGCTGTTCAGACTGCAAAAGAAATGAATATGGAGGGTCAAATCTTAATTGACTATGTCACCTCAGAATGTGATAAATTTATTACTAGGGAAGAACATAGGTTAGCTGAGGAAAGGAAAATGCAATTAGAAGATGCTAGGGAGACTAAGAAATTAGAGGCTGATAGGGAGGCTGAGATTAAGATTCTGCAGTTGGAGGAAAAGAAACTTGAGGCTGATAGGGACGCAAAGAAACTTGAGGCTGAGGCTGAGAAGGAGGAAAAACGTCTACAGAGGGAGGCAGAACGAGAGAAAGAAGAAAGGAGATTGAGGCGGAACGAGAGAAAGAAGAAAGGAGATTGGAGGCGGAAAGGGAAGATAAAAGATTACAAAGAGAACATGAGATACGACTAAGGGAGTTAGAGCTACAAGGCCATGCTCCTGAAAATGGAACTAGCCCATCCACTTCCGACTCAGCTGCAAGCCAGGGGGCCTACTAATCAGCCATGGGGTTCCATTTAGATTACTTTGTGGAAAAGGATGATGACATTGAGTCGTATTTAAGCAGATACGAAATATTAGCCACTACTTATGGGTTAGAAAGAGAAAAATGGGGTGAAAAGTTGTCTCAGGGTCTTCGGGGAACAGCTTATGAAGTGTTTTCCAAAATGAGCAGGGATGACCAAGACAACTATGACATGTTGAAGCAGGCTCTTCTGTTAAGATACGAAAAGAACGGAGAGTTTTATAGAAAGAAATTTAGGAATGCCAGGCTACTGTCGGGTGAGACCTATCACCAGTTCTCCGCCCGGTTGGAGACGTATATAAAGAACTGGGCTTCCTTGGGGAAAACCCACATCTCAAAGAGATGATACTCATTGAACAGATGAGAGAGTCCATGGCTCCAGACATGAGACAATTTCTCATGGAACAGGGCGCGGAGAGGCTGGGTGAGATCATAAATGTCGCTGAGAGGTATCAGGCAGCCCAGGCAGAGGTAGCTGGTATCAAGAAGAAACCAGTAGATCAGTATAAGGCTCCTCAAAACCATAATAAATATGACAACAGAAATAAGCAGAACTTTGATAGGCCTCGGAATGATTTTAAAAATAAAACCTCACATTTCAATGAGAGAAAGAATGATGAAAGAAAACCTTTTCATCAAAGTAGATTATATTGTAACCGGTGTAGGAAGGACAACCATAACACCGAAAATTGTAGAAGGAAACCTGTAGTAATGGCCACGCTTCAGGTCAGGTCGACTCCTAGAAAAGAGGAGGAACCACCAAAAACAATGTCTCGTAAACAGTGGAGAAAGGCACAGGCTGAAGATTTGTCACTGAAGCCGTGTTTTGAGAAACTCCAAAAACTCCATACCCCTCCTAGGAAAGGAGACTTCTATTTGGATGATGGACTGCTTTGCGGGGCGGATAAAGCAGGATTAACCGGGTGTGGACAGGTAGTAGTGCCATCGAAATATAGGGCACGAGTTATGAGACAAACGCATGTTCTAAATGGTGAACACCAGAAGATGGGTACCACATGCCAAAGAACATCTGTTGGATATTTCTGGCCCGGAGAAGTTAAAGACATAAGAAAATTTGTCGAGGACTGCGAAAAGTGCAGCAAGAAAAATTCCACACGGTGGAAAAATAATAACCAAATGCAAGAGAAGCATTATGGCAAACCTGGGCCAGAAAATAAAGAGGGAACACCCACACGTGGGAAAATGAATCAGGACCTAGATACGCCACAGGGCAAACTTAGGCCTGGAAAGAAAAATAATTATAATAATGTTGACCAAGGGGAATGGGAACCCCTTTTTCACAGACAGTCTTCACTCGAATGTTTTACAATGGCTACTATGCAGCGAGTACAAAGAACTGTTATACCCCAGAATAAGCTGACGATCCCTCGGTCAGACTTATGTAAATTGGAGGAAGATAAAAGAGAGAAGATCTCTGATAAGGGTGGGTTTAGGCTGAGTTCAATTACCACCCCTATCGACACCAGTTAAATTATAGTTGTAGTATAGGGTGTCTTATCTGGTTTATGTCGTTGCTGTGTGTAAAGTAGTTAGCCATTCAATGATAAGACCAGTCCACAGAGTTACAGCACAGGCAAAGTTACATGCGAAGTCATAAAGGAGGTAACTGCTCTTGACGTTTTTATCATTTATTTTACGCCACAACGACAGTTACTTCACATACATCATAAACATCACAGTTCAATAGTTTCAGCATTCAACAATGATATTGGTGCCAGCTGATAGTCATGTAGAATCCAATACTCAATATTCATATTGTAAACAAATAGCTTCCGTATATTCGATATCATAAAGTTCTGGTTCGTGAAGCTGTATAAATAATATATAGCACAGATCTGGGTACCTAAAGTTCATACATATAAATTCTGCAACAGTGTCAGCTGCAGATCATCAATGTTCATAGATAATAATAAATACTCCCTTCCTGATGCTAGCAGATCAGATGTATACAATAAGTCCATTTATCGTCTGCACGTGAATAGCATACATGGAGTACAGGTCAACCCGACCTTTATAACATTCCTAAGTCTAACCATCTGACTTGGACGTGATCTCTGATATAACGAATCCTGGAACACAGACAATAGTCTTGTTGGTCTAGAGCGACCCATATATGTAACTAGTTCAGGTATAAAGATACCGGTGGCGAAATCCTAATAAAAGTACCTCTCCATTTTTGAATCACACAAGCGAGCAAAGAGCGACAAAATGACGAACTTCTAGATGATAGCGTAAAGTTCAATACAAGAGGAATTACCTTTTTTCCGAAATCAACCACTGAACATATGCCTCCAGGCAGGCTTGAATAATACTGGGAAATAGTCTAGTTAGCTAACTAACTCACAAAGACAATGTATTCCCTCAGAAAAATCACAAGACGCAGATTGCGTCCGCTCGCTGCTCAGACCATTTCTTAACTCCCCGAGCTGGGCGGAAAACACAATCGAACTCTCAAAGTCTAGACATGCGCAGAACGCCTCTACCTGAGTAAAATTCAACGAGACGATGGTTGAAGACCTTCTAGAAAGATTTTGTAAGAAATCTTGCCTTATATGGTCAGCAAACGAATCCTCAACACAGGTTTCATACATTCCAACAACAGTTGACCGATCATTATCAAATAAGGAGAATGGTCACACTTCGCTCAAACGATATAGACCGAACGTGTCTCGTCACAAGAAGAGGTAATAATCATCTTAAATGATAATTTCAATATCCAGAGTTATGTAGCTTTGACTGAAAAAATTAACGTATACATTTCAGTCAATCTAATTACACAATGTCTTTAGAAAAAAATGGTCATATAATGACTTTAGGAAAAATGATCATACAATGACCTAAGAAAAAATGATCTGTGCGTAACATTACCGCACCCTCCCGGGACAAAAAAATGGAACTTTTTTTTTTTTGAATCCTGGAGCCGGAAAAAACCCTAGGCTCCTAACGCACGTATGATGCGCGGATATACTGCCTAAAAATGAGGCTTGCTCGACGCATAGAGCGAAACTGAGATTATATCTCAGATCCTTAGAGAAACAAAAATTTATCTAAGTATACGCGTATATATTCCAGGAAGGTGCCACCAACACACGCCACCGTGGGCAACATAATAAAGCAAGTCAAATTATACACATACCAATCTATGAACTTAACTATATTATCATAGCATTACATATTGAAGTGTGCAAACAGCGGTGTAATATATCAATATACCGCAATATAATATTACAAATATTCAAACAAAGAAATTTATTAAAAAATAAATCATTATCAATCATTATAAATACATGTGCTGTTTCTTGTAGACATAAATACAATCCATACAAGAAGATGTGGACATCATCCGCTCCCAATCCGGGACAGGACTTGATATCATCAAAGTTCCACAATGGACATAATCTCGCAGACTTCAATGATGTGCTGCGAAAATATCAATAACACAAATCTTAAGATAACTGTTAAATCTCTTAATACAATCATGAAAATATATTATCTAAATGTGGCCGAGTGATCTTTTGGCCCGTATATCACTAACTAAGCCTTCTTAGATAATTACATGGTACAATGTTATAAATTCCTCCCAAAAAAAAAGTGAGAAAATATTTGCTAACATGTCATTATAGTATTGAGCTGTATATCAGGAAATATATATATATAGGATACCATAGCTAAGTAGTGTCATGTTGTGATCTATCACAATTATTATATCTATTAAGACCATTGCTCTTATTTGACCTCCAGTTAGCATTGTTGCGATTGCTAATTCTGTTCTGAACAAAATATTTATTTGATGGTTTTTGTTGTCCTGGAGAACAATCATTACAATGCTGATAACCTTTATGAAAGTTCTTATAGTCACTAGGATCAAAATGTTGAGGACCATCAAATTGCCTCCAGTTCTTTGAAGAAGAACTGTTATCATATGGACCTATTTGGTAATATCCACAATCAAGATTATCTCTCTTAGCAAAATTGCTTTTATTTTTCCCTTTGGTAATGTGTTTGAAAGGAGCATCACACTGTCTGTGCTGAGCATGATGAGTAACAGGGATAATAGGGTTCTCATTGTTCCGAACATAATCGTTCTTATTTCGGGAACTAATACTACAATTTTTATTCCCAGATACAAATTTATCAGTAATCTGCGAAGTCGATGCTTGATTCGTTAGAGGAGCCTTATTATGACATTTTTCAGTGTTGTTACTCTGATGTAAAGGACTGACAATATGATTACTTTTGTTGGCCTGACGCCAACTCCCATTAGAGGCAGTATCGTTGTCACGTGGGAAACCATATTTACCACGAAACGATTTGTTGACAAATTGTCTAATGTTACTGCTGGCATCGAGTGCATGTCGCTGACTCTTTGCATTAACATATTGACCATCAGCTTTATGTCTAACTTCATTGACCTTGGTAGCAGATAATATCTTATTACATAAAACAATATCTAATAACCCGTCAACTCTTTTACGAAGTTTTGTAACTTCTGCTTCTGCAATAGTTTTCTCTCTAGCGACAGCTTTGTATACTCTCTCGTTGGTTTTAACCTTCTTGTTATAATCCAACTTTATATCATGAAGCTGGGAAGTAAGAGTCTTTTCTTTAGCAATAGTATCTTTAAGATCCTTTCTCAACTTCGTTATCTGAGATGTATCTTCTAGAGCTTTAGCTCTTACTTGGATCAATTCAAGTCTGATCGCTTCCATAGCACTATGATGAGCAGTCACAAGTTCCTCCTCACGTCTTGTAGTTTCAAATTTTAATCTTTCATAGTCCGCTTGGACTTGTTTCAAGTCACTGGTGCAAGAATTTTCTTTACAATACTGCTCGTATTGAGCCAAGCTCATATCACTTTCTAACCACTGTTCATATTTAGAAAAACTCATCTCATCTTCAAATTCTTTTTTCTCCTTCATTTGAGATTGTTTTAATTTATCCTTACGAGGAAGAGCTAATGTTTCTATAATCTTCCACAATAGTTTCAAATCAAGCGTGGAAGAGTTCACCTTATCTACTTGATTATCCAACATCTCTTTTAATGAGTTCACTTCATTCTCTAACTCTTTTTTTCTGTGTAAGAAAAAATTCACTAGATTTATCACTATTCGCTGTCAACAGCGTCAACGTACTCCTTAATTTAGCATTTTCACAATTCATTGCTGATAACTTATCAGTAAGAGCTTTCTTATCACTTTGAAGCTCATTTATTGTTTCCTTTAATGAATCCAACTCCACAGCTACGAGTTTCTCCTTATGTTCCATCTTCTGTTTTCTCTCCTCAGATTCTCTGTCTAAACTTTTAATCTCAGCTTCTATCTTCATTTGTTCATCCTTCCACTGCATTTTTTTCTCCTCAAATTCTCTTTCTAACCGTTTCTCTTCAGTCTCCTGAGCTTTGTAATATTCGCCCATCACAAATTCTTCTAATTTATCTCCAGTCATCCCAAGGGATTTTCCTTTCTCAATAAAGTAATCAAGTGTAGACATGTTGTCTAAAATATGAGTCCAAATCTGAAATATTAATTAACTTATTTCAACCTTAATAGTAACAAGACTTAATAAAGTACTTGTATAATCCCAATGTTTAACCCAACCTCTGTGGGAAACAAGTCTTTGACACCAAACTTGTATTATCCAATGTAAAATAATATCACAAGTCCCTTCTTAATTATCAAGGCACTACACAAATCAGTGCATAACACTCAGTTATTTATCATAACTGCATTACAATAGTGCGTAAGCAAAAAACCACCAGTTAGTTATGATAAGTGCACTATATAAACAATAGTGAAAGCTAACTATGCAAGAACTATGTAAACAATAACAAAACAATGTAAACAATAACAAAACAATGTAAACAATAACAAAGATCAAAGTCAATGTAAACAATAACAAGGATCAAAGTCAATGTAAACAATAACAAAGGATCAAAACAATACGAAACTATTCGCATAAGTCAAATAAATAAACAGCGAAAACTAAAAGAAATATCACAAAGAATGTGATGACAAAATGCGAAAATATGACAAACAAATGACGCTACAGTGTATAAACAAATATTTTGAAAAGAACTAAATAATAGGAAAGAGTAGACCTACAAATACAAACAAATCAAAACAAAACTAAAGAATGTGAAAAAATACCGAAAACAACACTGACCATATCGTCACAACTACAAAAATAGCAATAAATATTGCTAACAATTTCCAATTAAGGAAATTGCTCCTAACAGAACGCTATCATAAGACCTCTATGACGTGGTATTTCTTATGACAGTTACCTCCCATCCAGATCCGCTGAAATATAAACATATAAATATACAAATACAAATAACATATAACATGTAGCATGTAAACAGTGTGAAAAATGTGAGAGACAGAAGGCTCAGTTAGAACATAAGGGCACAGTTCACAAACAAAACAGGCCACTTAACTTCTATATGTCCCAAACGTCAGCACGGTGCAGAACAGGATGTCGTCAGCATTCTCAGGATAGACGATCCAACTTTGATCGACATCTGCTTCTATAGACAGCCATGACGCAGGAAAATGAGCCTCTGAAACCGGAACAGTTGTTACGGCACTTGTCCTTCTTCCTAACAGATCAGGAAAACAATTTGCTCGGAACTTGGCCTTCTAACGTCGGAAAACTGGATACCCACGAGCAGCGCCGGTTAGTTTCAAAAAATCAGCAACTGTCAGGAAATCCGGATACTTTCAACAAAATTTCTTGTAAGGTGGTAGTTGATGCTGTAGTTGTATGTAGTATGATGATGATGTCTGGGTTTGTTGACCCCCTTGATAGCTGGTACCAGAGTAAACCAACATTTGGCCACCAAAAATGATAAGGGTGGGTTTAGGGTGAGTTCAATTACCACCCCTTTCGACACCAGTTAAATTATAGTTGTAGTACAGGGTGTCTTATCTGGTTTATGTCGTTGCTGTGTGTAAAGTAGTTAGCCATTCAATGATAAGACCAGTCCACAGAGTTACAGCACAGGCAAAGTTACATGCGAAGTCATAAAGGAGGTAACTGCTCTTGACGTTTTTATCATTTATTTTACGCCACAACGACAGTTACTTCACATACATCATAAATATCACAGTTCAATAGTTTCAGCATTCAACAATGATATTGGTGCCAGCTGATAGTCATGTAGAATCCAATACTCAATATTCATATTGTAAACAAATAGCTTCCGTATATTCGATATCATAAAGTTCTGGTTCGTGAAGCTGTATAAATAATATATAGCACAGATCTGGGTACCTAAAGTTCATACATATAAATTCTGCAACAGTGTCAGCTGCAGATCATCAATGTTCATAGATAATAATAAATACTCCCTTCCTGATGCTAGCAGATCAGATGTATACAATAAGTCCATTTATCGTCTGCACGTGAATAGCATACATGGAGTACAGGTCAACCCGACCTTTATAACATTCCTAAGTCTAACTATCTGACTTGGACGTGATCTCTGATATAACGAATCCTGGAACACAGACAATAGTCTTGTTGGTCTAGAGCGACCCATATATGTAACTAGTTCAGGTATAAAGATACCGGTGGCGAAATCCTAATCAAAGTACCTCTCCATTTTTGAATCACACAAGCGAGCAAAGAGCGACAAAATGACGAACTTCTATATGATAGCGTAAAGTTCAATACAAGAGGAATTACCTTTTTTCCGAAATCAACCACTGAACATATACCTCCAGGCAGGCTTGAATAACACTGGGAAATAGTCTAGTTAGCTAACTAACTCACAAAGACAATGTATTCCCCTCAGAAAAATCACAAGACGCAGATTGCGTCCGCTCGCTGCTCAGACCATTTCTTAACTCCCCGAGCTGGGCGGAAAACACAATCGAACTCTCAAAGTCTAGACATGCGCAGAACGCCTCTACCTGAGTAAAATTCAACGAGACGATGGGTGAAGACCTTCTAGAAAGATTTTGTAAGAAATCTTGCCTTATATGGTCAGCAAACGAATCCTCAACACAGGTTTCATACATTCCAACAACAGTTGATCGATCATTACCAAATAAGGAGAATGGTCACACTTCGCTCAAACGATATAGACCGAACGTGTCTCGTCACAAGAAGAGGTAATCATCATCTTAAATGATAATTTCAATATCCAGAGTTATGTAGCTTTGACTGAAAAAATTAACGTATACATTTCAGTCAATCTAATTACACAATGTCTTTAGAAAAAAATGGTCATATAATGACTTTAGGAAAAATGATCATACAATGACCTAAGAAAAAATGATCTGTGCGTAACAATCTCTCACAATGAACTCAAAGTGGGGAGAAAACCCCACGAAAAAAATCGGTAGTGGTAGATTCCTGTGTGATGACACAAGGAAGAAACGTCCGCAAAACAAAGCTTCTAGTGTAAAGGACCTGACAGGTTCCCTGAATAATATGTCTGAAACATTAAAAGTCTACATGTAATTTGTTAAGGACCTGGACAGATGAGAAGGCAGAGGAGACTGTTACCTCATCTTATCAATATGTGATCGAACTGTCCACTCGTTTAAAAACTAGTTGGAAACTGGCAAATGATAATTTGAGACAAGCCAGGAAAAAGCATGCGGCTTACTATAATAAAAAAGCTAAGGATAGGGAACTTGCTGTAGGGGAGAAGGTACTTCTTCTATTGCCAGGCAGCAACAATAAACTTCAGATCGGATGGCAAGGGCCTTACACAGTTTTGGAAAAGGTATCCAGAACAAATTATAAGATAGACAAAAAGGGAAAGGAAAAAGTCTATCATGTGAACCTTTTGAAGAAATATCTGGACAGACAAATCCAGGAAGGAACACACCTATTGGCCTTGTCTATTGCAACCGAAATGAAAAATGACCCTCTCTCCTCATTCGAATATCCACTGAAACCCAGTGAAACGTTTGCACAGGTGAAGATCAGTAATCACCTGACAAAAGGACAGAGGGAGAAGGTTCAACGGGTCCTTGAGAAACATACAGATGTGTTAACGGATAAACCGGGGCACACCAATTTGTTGGAATATGATATGAAACTACTAGACCCAGCACCTATCTGTATGAGGCCCTATTCTATTCCTTTCGCTAAGGAAAAAGCTTTGAAAGAGGAGATTGATTATTTGTTACAAGAAGGGATTATTTCTCACAGTGAGTCTCCTTATAGTTCCTGTGTGGTTTTGTTGCGGAAACCATCGGGAGAACATACACTGTGCATAGATTACAGGAAACTGAATGCTGTCACAGAAGGTCAGGTGGATCCATTACCTGATACTACTCAACTATTTGCCAGGCTGAACAAGGCAAAATATTTTTCTAAGGTGGATCTTAGCAAAGGCTATTACCAAATTCCAGTAAAGCCTGAGGTTCGACCTTATTTAGCATTTAGCACCTCGGAAGGTCATTATGAGTTCAACATGTTACCGTTTGGGTTGAAAAATGCCCCGAGTGTGTTTTCAAGGATGATGCGAAAATTATTAGATCCCCTGAAAAATCCATGTATTTCGAATTTTATGGACGATATCCTCATTGCTACGGAAACATTTGAGGAACACGTTACCTCTTTGAATATGCTGTTTGATAGACTCAGAGAGTCTAACTTAACCGCTAGGCCAACAAAATGTTGTATTGGTTGTAAAGAGTTGGAATTCTTGGGACACACTGTACACCAGGGTAGCATGACCCCTGATCCCAAGAATCTGGAGAAACTGAAAAGAGCCCCTAGGCCACAAACAAAGAAAGATGTGCGATCGTTCGTGTCGTTGTGTGGTTTCTACCAAAAGTACATCAACAATTTTAACTCTATATGTGCTCCTCTGACGGATTTAACTCGCAAAGGTCAACCAGATACAATAAACTGGTCAGTGTCACATAGGTTATGATCATTGAATTGCCTATGTCTTCTTCTTTTTTCTGTCACCCGTATCCTCTATTTTATTATCTCTTTTTACCTTTTTCCTGTATTTTTCGCATTCGTTCGTTTGCGAGAAATATTTATTTTTCCCATTCTCACTTTCGCCAGTTTCGTTTCTCATTTAATAACGCATTTCTTGGCTGATAAAGTCAGTAACTTCTTATGTAATGTGTCAGTCCCCAGGATGTGAGCGAATGGTGTCAAAAATTTGCTCTCGAGAGACCGAATGGCAGACATTCGTCTCAGTTTTCCAAGGCACGAGACGAAGGACCGTGAAACTCGTCTCGATAGACATGGGAGGGCAGACTTATCGTCTGACATTTTTTTCACCTGCCACACGGGGTTCTCGGCTGAGCGCTTAGGTAAGGTGCGAGAAAGCAAAGTGTCAGTTATGGTTCTCAGGATGAGTTCAGCTTGAAGTGTGAAAACTGCCCTGCATTTCAGACAAGTTGTCTACCTTTGCAATTGACACGCACGTTTCTCGGTCAGTTTGTTAAACGTAGGTGCAAAAACTGCCCCTGCATTACAGACAAGTTGTCTGAGATTCGCAACTGACACGCGCCCTCTCGGTCAGAACGTGGCAGTTTATGACAGTTACGTAAGTGATATGGACGGAAAGGGGAGATTATTTCGTTTGCGAAATAAGTTGGGGCTTTGTCTAATTTTAAGATATTGGCCCGAGTTTGAAACTAACTTCACTCATTCTCCATTTTACAGTAGACGTGGCCACTTCGTTCTAGAACACTTAAAACTTATAAGTGATATCTCTTAGTTTCGTTGTGATATCGTAGTGCTGTTTGAGGTAAAATATTATATCTATAAATATCTCGTATTTTGTGAAGTGTTTAAAGTGTTATTTCACTAGTTAGATTTGGTGCAGAGCGCTTAATTCATAAGTCTGTATTATTTTCTAGTGACGTGTCTCAGTGGAAAGCAGAATAAATTTATATTTCTAGCTTAACAAACGGTAGCCATAATGAATTTAATTTAACTGCTAACTACTCAGTCGAGATACATTTTCTAAACTAACTTATAACTGCTAGATGTCTCATGAGTGTTGACGAAATATATTTATATATATTTCAAATTCATGATGATTGATTTTATAATATAACTTATTTCACGGGAAGTGTTAAATGATAAGCTCTACGCTTGCAGTTTAAAATATAAGTTATATCCTTATACATAGTATGTATAATTATTTTATATGTGCTTTTTCCATTTTATGTAGTGAATACTTGGGTGACCCAGAACTTGCCG
Organism: Oreohelix idahoensis; assembly: GCA_024509875.1. NCBI lineage: Eukaryota > Metazoa > Mollusca > Gastropoda > Stylommatophora > Oreohelicidae > Oreohelix > Oreohelix idahoensis. The sequence goes on from JAMPIV010011917.1 coordinate 184,667, forward strand.
GCGTTTAGTAGTAAAGAGACATACTTGTGAGAAGAATAGACATTTCCTATCTTTAACCACGTGGGTTGTTTCAAGTAACACTGGTCTGACAGTGCATGTGCCATCAGAGATAGACAGTAATACCAATCCCACTAACGGTTTTCTAAAGACTAAATGTTTATACTGGGCCTTTGAGCCAGACTTTATTTCTTCACAATAAACTCAACTATACATGCTGCCTGGCGGCGAGAATAATTACAAGAAATAACATTAATATTTCCGACAAGTATTGAAAGAGTGTATAGTGAACCAAGACTATCTGTTAAAAGAAGTTGTCCACTGGTCAGTTTTTCCCAAATGAAGGAAACTCTCGTGTGTTGACTCTGTGTGCCCGTTCAAACTTGCTTACCCTAACTGATCTAAGTGACATGAACAGTAATCTAAAAACATAACTGGTGAAGTGAATGCTCCCCGAAAAACAGTGGAAGAAACCTGTAATTGTAGAGCTGGGATTCGCTTTATCCAAAGAATACAGATTCACTGTAGAGAAGTGTCCTAAAGTTGCGCCAGACGGTGAACAACATCAAGTTTTTAGGTAAGCACGTGTGCCAGGGTACCCTGATGAAAGAACCGAGTGAAAGTGGACTGAGTGAGTTTTTTTTTTTTTGATAACTATTGATTCACCCACTTTATAATCTCCTTACGGAAGATTGGCTGCTTAATTAAATTGTTCCTGTTGAAGGACAATATTAGACCCTAATCATATGTATTTGTGACTCTTTGGGCCATCATCTGTCTCATAACGGGGCTGTGGGCTAAACCTAGAGTTAATATCATAACGGGGCTATCATCCTTGTAGCATTCTCTTGATATTTTATGACTATTTGTATATGTTTTGATGTAATTTCTATGTGTTGTGAAGAAATTTTAAATGATAATTAAAATTTCCCTTGGAATTAATCAGCGTGTTGGTCAGCTCGTTCTAGTATATATATATATATTCATTGTTATAGATTTCCCACGTCTGTGTGTTTAACTGTCGTCACGTGTATGTGCGTGCCCGTGAGTAGATAGAAATATAGGTAAAATATATATATATGTGTTTAGACTGTCTGACGCTGTAAAGCGGTCGTAGAAGATAGGTGAGAGAGAGAAGAATTTTTTTTCGCTTTCAGAGACAGCCTCTATATCACATTCTATCATCTCACTCGTGGAATCTATTTCTTCTACTAACTCTCGCTGTGACTATCACTCATTCCAATCTATTCAGAAGGGACCAACCCAAATCTTAATTCTCCTATCCAAAAATCTACGACAGTCAGCACAGTGTGAATTGGCTTACCAGGAGTTAAAAGAGAAACTTACAAGCAGGCCAGTATTGCAATTGCCTGACTTGAATCAAGAATTTATCGTGAGAAGTGACGCAAGCAATGTGGGCCTAGGCGCTACATTGTTGCAAAGGTCCTCCTCACAGGATGGGGAATTGAACCCAGTTGCTTATGCAAGCCGCAAGTTGAACAAGGCGGAAAAAAATTATTCAACAAGTGAAAAAGAATGTCTAGCTTTGATGTGGGCAATAAAAAAATTCCAGATTTATTTATATGGCAGGACATTTGTGGTCCAAACGGATCATTCACCACTCGTATTCCTGTCACAGGCCAAGCATGAAAATTCCAGATTATTGAGATGGTCCTTGTTATTGCAGCCATACTCATTTCTGATAGAATACATTCCCGGCCCTCGGAACGTAGGTGCAGACTTTTTGAGCAGACATCCTTATGATGAAGATCAGAAAAACGCGTAAGACTTCATTGAGCTAAGTTATCTCGCAGATTATAACCTGCTATTGATTGCATGTTTTAGGATGGGAGGTGTGTAGTAAAATCTGCGAGAATAATCGCTCATTTCAGTAAGATTTTAGTCATAAAATGATAATATATAAAACAGCCCTATTGTGTCTGACGGTGATGCTCTCACACGCCAGCAACGCTGCCTTTTGTGCAGTGCTAAAGCTTATAGAACGATTCCACGGTAAAAATCTAACACGCGTTTTAGTTTCGGTTTCGAAAACGTACTACTAACATTTTACCAGATCTGCTGCATACATTTTGCAGCCAAGACTTATAATTTACGATTTTGAGGAAGTGTGCCGCCAAATAACTATCTGAATGAACGTATTCTGTCAACTTTAACGCAAATTTAGTAGTAATCCTTACATTTTTTGGTAGTGTTACACGATACAATACAAATTATTAACGCCAATTCTTAACCCGCCATGCACAACCCCGCTTAGCCTGACACATTCTGCCATGCATATATACGTGGCGACAAAGCCAAGAGAGGCAAAACACGCAGACATTTTTATTGCCTCCTCGCGGTAATGTTTCTGACGTCACAAAAACAAGTTAGTTATTTGAAAAATACATGCTGGCGAGATAGCGAGAGGGTAAGATGGCCGTCTTGTGTAAAAATATTTATTTGACGATGACCGGTGACAAAATTGAAAATCTAAAACCATAATGAAACTGAACATAAAAAATATATGGTAGTATAGCTTAGAATTCACTGAGCAAGAATGTATTTTAAATAACATGATAGTCCCAGTATTACCCTAATTGTTGAGAAAATACTAATTGTCTACGGACGCACGACCAGACGGACTGTTGTTTCTGCTTGTTTTTTTCTTAACGTTAGTGGGGACACCGGCTTAGAAGAGAGGCATTGAGGAAATTCAAATTCGCTTGGGGAACAAGAGTATAGGAGGAGAGGGGAGCGGTAGGAAAATTGTTACCAAAAACTAACATCGTTTTGCATTGGCATAACTAAAGCAGGCTGGCCAATCGACTACCAGACGCAGAGTATGTTTGGAATTATTTTGGTTTTTCAAAAACTGCATTTGAATTCTGGTAGTCGCAAGCTTTCGATTGGCCAGTGCTACTAAATATTAGCAAAAAGCTTTCACTATTCATTGCCAGTTGAACTGTATTTTTTATTCAGATACGCTGAGAACAGCTGTGATAAATTTAAAAGTAAAGTAAATAACTATATGAGTATTTCACAGTCTGGACGGAGCAGAGAAAACTGAGGCCATTTCTTTGCAAAGTCAGCGTCATTTGTTTATATTTCTTGATTTGTGGTAAGGATGCTTTAGGAATTTAATATGTTTAATCCCATTACCAAAGCTAGATACTGCTATTGGGAAAAAGTGAAGGACGTGCCGGGAGCAGACATTGTTGAGTCCTCACGTTTAAATGTATCTAACTAATGTATGTTGTCATGATTATGTTTGAATATTATTGTATTAGAGCATATTAGTAAGCCTCTGTGTTCAATGAACACTGTTCAACATGCCTGAAGCATTCATATTAAAAAAGAAAAAGATGAGAAAAATATGTAAAAGGAAATGTGGTTACCCCACATTATATTATTGAGGGAAACTATGTAAACGTACAGTGGCGTATCTGCCATAGGGACCTGAGGGGTGGTCACAGCAAGGTGGGAGTCATGAGAAATTAGGGGAAATGTGCACCTGAAATGCACGCGAGGCTGACCTCATACCCACGTATGAAATTAAATAAAAGAATAAGTGATCAGATGTAAAAGGCCAGGGTGTCCTTTTGTTGCAGAGGTTTCGTTTCCTGTTGCCAGCTGGTGACAGGAAACCTGAGGAGTGACGATACGCCAAGAAGTCTCCTACACTTTACATATGCTGTCAAGAGATAACAGCAGGAGCTTGGGTGTGTGACGTGATATCGATATTTCTGCAACTACACAATATCTTATCTTTCAACGGGAAACCCCAGGTGATATGTTAAGGACCTGGGTACATCTGACAGTTTCGGTTTAAATAAACCTTGGTAATTCAAGTCATGCTCAGGACTTTTGTGGGGTATGATGACATTACAGCCCCTCATACACAGTGACTCTCTCTCTCTTAGAAGCATAAATTTAAGCTGTGAACATTCAAATAGGAAATACATATAATAACATTGTAGTATTTGGGCAGAGTGTCCACACAATTTTAGTTAATTTTTTATGTAAACTATCTTGTCCTCATTTTCAAAGACCTGTCCAAACGATATGACTGGACAGGCAAAATAAATTGTACAAAAAAATTAATTTAAAGAAAAACTTAACCACAGGTTTTATTCACTCCCTCATAGTAACTTAAAGTGTTTTTGTGTTGTGTACCATCATTTCATTTCTTCCCTAGACACTAGGTACATCATACACCAGACAATAGAGCCACAAGAGTGACCGTGTGAGATCTAGGGAGGTAGCGTTAGGTTCCCTGCACATAATTCATCATCATCATTTTTTAGAGTCAGGGGCCTACATGTGCTTGACCTCACACGGTTTATGCAGACACCGATTTCATTCTTTGTTAGGATACCATCATAACCTCCCCAGCAAAATCTAACTTTGCTACAATGAGATGAAAATTATTCATGCTCCCTACCAACCGACCCGCAAACAGAAAGAACAACAGTTATCAAAAAATAAAAGAATCAAGATTTGCTTGACAAGACTCTGAACCTACAACCAAGGCACTGCACAAACGATCTACTTATCTAAATAACCAAGTTCTGCCAATTCCTCACTGCAGTACAGATACGATTCCAAAGGCATACATAATTCGCAGTAGTCACATGGAAAAGACTGAAGTTCCAAAGGCATACATAATTCGCAGTAGTCACATGGAAAAGACTGAAGGTGTTGACCTCTCGAGGTACTGGATAAAGTAAACAGGTTAAGATATGCTCCAGTAAACTTGAAGCGTCATCAGCGTTCCTGGCAACGATCGACAGTGTTCCCGACGTGATAAGTCCGACGTCCGAAAAAGAAGCGGATAAGTAAATCATCGTCCACATACAGCGTGTAGATTATCCATCACAAGTCTCGCGTCGATTATCCATGGTAGACGTTATGTGTTTATAAATGTCCTCTATTGGATGTTGACTGTTGACGATCGACTTTGTATCCTTGACGGTTGAGGTCACCTTGCGATTACAGCAAACGGGCAGCGTCTCTTCGTCTGTGTAATAACGACAGCAATTACTACGAAGTGCAGCAGGTCACTCAAAACAAACGGTCTACGATGGAATTGACAGTTTGCCACGCAATAATGTTGTAGTTCAGGCCTTGACTAAATAATAACGTCCGTATCATCTCTTACCACGAAGGCAAAAATTAAATACATCTTCATTCTTAAAAGTCCACGTTTCGTGTACGACTTTGAAATTATATTCTTCTGGTACCTTATTTCTTCCAGTTACTTGAAATAATATCCATTTAGCGAATAAAACCTTGGGCCAAAATCAATTCGAGTGTCCAAAACAGTCATCAACGACATTTATTGTCCACAATAAAAAGCGAAATTTTGACGTAATTTTCATATGATAGTGTCAACAAATCCAATATACGAGCCCCCAAGAAAGCTGTGACGAAACTCTGAAGTGTGTAGTATGATTAATAATAGATGGCCCAAGTCTCGCTGAAGCTACCTCAGACATTCTTAAAAGTACAACTGGCCATCTGTGCCAACGACATCAAAATATCCAAATTCATCGATCCACATATACAAGTTTAATATGATTCCACATGAACATTAGCATCTTTACGCTTTACACGACTCCTATATCGATTGATAATATTGATCCACTATATCTTCCATAAGGACACAATTCTTAAATCATATATTCAACTGCAAATATTCCATAACTGCAAGACATGCAGCGTACACTTTGACTATACACAGCGGAATAAACAATGTCACTAGGCCAAACAAAGGCACGTCATCTGCGACTTACGCATAGCGACCAACAAATGTGCCAACACGTGTGAGCACATTTACTTCAATTATGAAATTGTGATACTTCAATTATGAAACGTGTGGCGTACAAAAGACATATATCAAGATTATATATATATTTATATATATATATATATATATATATATAAGATATATATATATATATATATATATATATATATATATATATATATATATATATATATATATATATTTATATATGTTACATCTTTCGCATCACATGCTAAACTTCGTTGTTCTTTGGTGGCACAGTAAAAGCCCGCTTTGCAAAGTTTCTTGTATCCCTTGTTTCGCGATCATAATTCATCCACATTTCTCTTTTCGCTCTTTATGGAGCATGGAGCCATGCAGCTGGTCTCCTTGCAGGAAGCCTGCACCAAGCAGTCATATGACCTTATGGTGGTGGTTTCTGTATAAATATGTTTTACATGTTGAGGTTACCAGCCTAATTTTTCTTCTCACTATAGCACTCTGCAATTTTGAAGGCCTTTCTTTTGTAATAAATCTGAAAGTCTATTAAATTTGACGAAATTACCAATATCGAACAAACCTCCAAGACAGGCTATTTCAAACGTTCGTAGCTGGTCAGAATGCATAACACTTACGCTCGGGTGGGTGCGATTGCGAGTCAGCTGATAAACAGACGTCTCTTCCACATTTCAACATTGTTCTACCTTGCAACTAACTTTTATAATCACACTGCTGTCTTCTTTTCCTTTTTCAATGCATGTTTATAAATTCTTTATCGTAATTTCAGTGCTGGAAAGATGGATTGGCTAGAGCAGAGCAAGGCTGTGTCCGTATTCTCCCGCTCATCCACTGCCTGTTGTTGACAGCAATGGCTTCTTCTCGCATTCTCTTACTCTCGCCAATGTTCACATTATTTAAAATCTATTATAATGTTCAATATTCAACATTATTCATTAATTGTTAATTGAAGCGTAGTAGCAGTAGTCACAGTCGTAGTTTCCACCAATCTAACTGACTATGGAAATGATGTACCCTTGAAGTGATAACCCTCAGCTCCTTTTGCCAGCTGTTAATTTCTACGTGTTCTTTTTCTTCTGCTTGCTGTATAAACCTCTTTTCGCCCAATCTGAGGCGGCGCTGTAGGGAGCATCTCCACTTGGTGCGATCGGCACTTTCGTCTTCCCAGAATGCTTAATTCATGTCCAGCGCCTTCGTGTCTTTTTGGTACACATCCCCGAGTCTCAGCTGTGGTCACTCGGTTGTTCTTTTGTCATCTGCCAGTTGTCCATAGAAAATATTTTTGGGGATGCGACCATCTTCCATGGGACAAACAAGACCGAGCCAGTGTAATCTGCTCTCTCTGAGCAGGGTATAAATGCTCTGAAGAACAGCGCGTGAAAGCAGCTCGACATTTGTCGTTTATTGCTTATTCTGCATATTCCTAGAAAGATTAGGATTGACAAGAGAATTAATGAAAGAGATCACAGACAGCTAAAACAGTATGACCATATACAAAGACATAACACTTGATGAAGACCATAAGGAATGGAAGAGATGAGGGCAAACGTGCAAGAAGAAGACAGTGCTATAGGTGTGACGCTAACATTAAGAGATGAGCACGAAAGAGTCTACCCAAATATACCATCAAGACAAGAGAAGAAGACTTTGGAGATCTATTGCAGCCGACCAGCGATTTGTAGATAGCAGCGGATGCTGACTCTGGATATACCGTGCAATCTGCAATACTGTTTTATATCTCTGATTAAAAATAACCTTTCAGGATCGGATCTCCATTTATGCAATAGTGTAATGAATCCGTACAACGCTGTTTCGTTTAGCGCTTCATTCTCTATGAACGTTTCCTGAACGTTAAGCTGAAGGTTACTGTAATAGGCTCTTATCATTAATGAACGCAACGTCAACGCGGACCATTGAGTGCTGTTTACATGGAAATATTTTTTAAGTCCTGTCACAGAGCTGTTCTTCGGCTACTGGTAATGCGGTTGCTCTAGTGAAATATAAAATATATGTGTCGAAGACTTAATAACAATT
>JAMPIV010011917.1:195000-269002 GCA_024509875.1 Oreohelix idahoensis
ACGGATAGCCTTGAGGGCCAATTGGATGACGCAATCTGTAGCAGTCATTGCAACCACATTTCCTCATTGTCATCATTTATGTTGTGGATTCAGTGAGTGCAGACGTGTCGTTCAAGATGCCTCGTAATTGTGTGAACAGTGCGGATTATTTTTGCTATATTTGCGGACAAATAACTTTGCTATCACAAGGCGACCCATTACACCGATGATAAAGAAAGCTTACAGCCTTTATTTTGGTTGTGAGATCAGTGACCAGGACCGGTATAGGGCCCCACTCATATGTTGTCAATCCTGTGCAAAGAATCTGCGCTGCTGGTTGAACCGAAAAAACAACGATCGATGCGTTTTGCAGTTCCAATGGTGTCGAGGGAACCGACAAACCATCTTAATGATTGTTACTTTTGCATGTGTCCGTGTTTCGTGCTCGGCAAAAAGATCTGCTTCCCTATTTCAAAATGACAGATAACCTCATTGCTTGCGTTGATATAGTGGGTCTGATGGCAGCACTTCACATCATCTATAAAGACGACGATTGGAGGCTGTTCATTGATTCGTCTAAGTTGAGCTTAAAAGCTGTGTAACGTTTTACCATCTGTTCCACTCGGGTATGCCGTCCACATGAAAGAAATGTACAACAACATGAAACAACTGTTACACGCCATCAACTATGACAAGTATAAGTGGCAGATTTGTGGTGACCTGAAGGTCATTGCCATCTTGATGGGGCTACAGCAGAGTTACACAAAGTTTTGCTGTTTCCTCTGTCTGTGGGACAGCCGTGCCAGGACTTTCCACTACAAGAAAAAGGATTGGCCCCAACGACAATCACTTGAACCAGGAAAAAAGAATGTACTTAACAAACCACTTGTAGAATCCCACAAGATCTTGCTCCCTCCTCTCCACATCAAACTTGGACTAATGAAGAATTTTGTAAAGGCCATGGATCGAAATGTGGCAGGATTTTTATAGCTTCGTGATAAATTTCCAACACTTAATGAGGCCAAAATCAAGGAAGGTGTATTTTTCGGTCCACGGATATGTCAGCTCTTCCGAGATCAGCGTTTTGATGATATCCTCACAGGTGATGGCATGTTAGCTTGGAATGCTTTCCAGCAAGTAGCCACAAACTTTCTAGGAAACAATAAGGCTGACAGTTACCAGGAGCTTGTAGAAACCCTCTTGCAGCGCTACGAGAGACTAGGGTGCAATATGTCTTTGAAATTACACTTTTTACACTCTCATCTGGATTTCTTCCCTGCTAATTGCGGTGCTGTCAGTGACGAGCATGGGGAACGATTTCATCAGGACATTACTACCCTCGAAAAGAGGTACCAAGAGAAATGGAATGCAGCAATGCTAGCAGACTATTGTTGGACCCTTGTGAGAGATGCTCCAGAAACTCATTACAAGCGACAGGCAAAAAGGCATCACTGTAAATCATTTCCGCTATGAGCATTATTATCATATGGTATGTAAATGCAAATGTGTAAAACTTGTTTTATAGATATTTAAAAAACTAGAGCTAATCTGGTGTTTTAAAGGCCATTTTCATATTCAGCAGCCCAAACAACATAAAGGTAACTTGCTTTAATCTCAGATACACACAAAAAGTCAAAATGTGTTGTCTAATAATTATTAGAGCATCTTTTACCCACTGGAAAAGAAAACTCGCAAAATTAGTACGGACCCGCACCCCTACAGAAAATTACATACAAAGTCACAGAGCAATTCTGAAATAAGAAAAAAATCCCAGACATCTGATCGAGGCAAATCGTATTAACTTGCCGAGACTATTTATCTGAGCAGGAAGTCTAAAGACTCTCAATTTTATTGGGGTGAGTGTACATAGTTTTATACTTTGAAATGTATATGTGTATTCTTGACTAGTGGTGTTAAAGATTCATATGAGGCTGGCAACCTCAGCATGTGAAAAGGATACGTTCACGAATCACCACAGCAAGCGCTGGTGATTGCTTCATGCTAGGTTTCACAGAGAACCAAACGCAGAAGTAACCCCAGACTCCGAATTGAGCAGGGAGTGAGTGATGATTACATCAACATGTGTATAGTTGTGTATTATCATTTGTTAAATGGATGTAAACTCTATACGTTGCGTTAGGCACAAGCTATTTTCCACTGTCCAGTCACAAATTTTCATTACATTAACTGAAATAATGGTGATTTTTCATCACATCCCCTGAGTTAGAAATTATACGCTCAGGAGGAGTAAAAATTTAGAGAAAAAGGATCGGTTTACCGACAGCGGGGAATAAGCGCCTGATTAATATCAAGCAAACAAATATTTAGAAGCGGAATTTGTTCTTTTATTCCCTCTAAAAGTTGGTGGTACGGATCGGAGAGGCCAGTTGCGGTACTACTTTACGAACTAAACCAGCTGTCCTACTAGTCTGCGTTTCTAAGCCTGAGATCGACACTTGAAGATCCTTGCCTGGACCAGGAGCGGTAACTTCTAGACATCTGGAAACGTGCCCTCGACACAGAGACGAATTGACGGAACCAGCAGCACTAGAAATTCAGGAATTTGGAAAGATAAGTCATAGTTCTAGCAGGCCAGAACAACAGACTTTATTTCTAAAACTAATAGCCCTGTTACGTGACTGTGTTATTGATGATTGCCCGATACAACGTCTAGGCGAAAACTGTTATAATATAACTTTAAATGCACTTTGCCAAATATAATGCGATAAATAATCCAAGTCCGTTATACACAGACACATAACATTTAATGCCAGTCAAGGATGATAACTATCTCCAAGAGTTACTATTTTGTATTTATTCACACTTTTCCCGAAAGCGATTGATCATTACATTTTGAATATGTTGATTTTGATAAATCCATAGTCGAGTTAATGATTACAGAGCGTAAAGCACGTGTGTGAGTCCTGAATTTAATTTATATAGTTCTATCTACCCCTCAAGAGCCAATAACAATACTAATAATAATTACAATAGTTACAATAATAACAATAATAATAATAATCAGAGGAATCTCGCTGGATTAAACCAGCTGCGGGCTTAACGAGCTAACGAATTATAAGATAACCCAATCCTTCACAAAGTTGACAGCAGATACTAGAGTTAACATTGCTAAGAAACGTTCAGCATTGTTCTCGCTTTTCTGAATATCTTGTGAACAGTCCCTTGGGGTAGAAGCATCATTATTCTTCTATCGACAACTCTGCCAAGAGTAATCTTGTGTGAAGGTAGACACCTTTGAAGACTGTCGTAAAGTTGTTTGTAAACCCGCTGCTTAGTTAAATACACTATGTTAGGTCGCTGCTCAGATATAACGATTACAAATATGCACAGCCAATCCGTGCTCAAGTATTCATTCAAGATGGACGGCAGACACTGAGACAGAATAAATTACGCGAAGTCACGGTATCACGAGATGGCCTGGTATATTATAGGTGGAAGTGACCGGTTGCATCATATTAGGTGTACAAATTATTGGATGTATTCATGTATTGAATTATTAGAAAGAATGTTTGTCAAGTAGACACCTGTCTTGTCTCGCTATTGCTAAGTCATACTGAGCCATGTTGTCATTCATCCTACATGCAGACACCTGAGACACGCTCGTCTCATATACACTAGGGATAGGTGTTCTTGATGACAGAAATTAGCCCCTGTTTATCCTTGTTACAGGTTTATTCGTGTCATCAAACCTGAGGTCGTGTGTTTAGGTCAATCCTGCTGCCTGGAACTTTGCAGGAGTATAGTGGTTGTATCGGAGCTACAACCTTAGTCCCCCTCAGTCTTAGGTGGGCTAAAGGAACGATCTTCAGCGAGTGTTGTGTGCATCAATTAAGAAGGACAGAACTGTTTTAAGAGATAAGTACACATTAGTACCATTTCCGTCGGCAAGTGTGAGCAATTAACTGTCCATGAAGACAAAGTGATTTAGCGTAGTCAGAGACAAGATTAACAGCACAGCTGATATAATTTTTTTCCTATAATTGGAAGAAGGACTTGTTATATTGCATTCCATCTTCCAACATCCACCCTTCAGCACAAGAGTAGACAGTGTGTATACTTAACAAATAAGGAAATTGTATTTGAACGACTTGTCAAGTTGATAATTGTTAAGTGTAATTTGTTTTAATATCAGTTAGTTACCCAGCGGGGTAGTATTTTATGACTGTCTCCACTTTACGAATTTTTCGAGATCAGATCATTCACAGCCGTTACTAAGTTGTGATACCAGTGGTTCTCTCATACACTGGGACTTCACCATTTTCCTGCAGAAATTCTATTTCTGTATTGTCAGTACTATACTGATCCTATATACAATGAAAACCTCACGCTTCAAAGACCCAAAATAGTTACTCTTGAAGTTGTGGCCACCGTTGGACCACTACTGCAGAGCTAATGGGAGGCAATCTGTGACACCAGCTGTAAATGGCTACATGATTCTGCTAGTGAGTTAAGGAAGGTTAACACTAGGAAGGAAACTGGTCCTCCCGCCTCATAAAAAGCTGGATCTAGTATGGTGAAGTCTCTAGCACTTCATTCGCCTACAGAAGTTTATGCGATGGGACTACCATTACCTTTATAAAGAAATAAAAATGTAAAAATCCCTCACGTTCTCAACAATATCAACAATGTTGCAGATGACAGACAGACAGTACTGAGTTGGCTTATAGATTAATAATTGTCTAAGTGAAACGTCTAGTAACGAACAAGAAAAAATTGCGCCAGCCGTTCAAGAAAAGACGGAAAATGCACGCATTGCACAGTGAAAACTAAACTAAACACCCAATTAAAAAAAGCACGCAGTCATTTCAATTTTTTCCTGCGTGCATTGACCATTGACCGTAAGTCATGATAAATTTTGCTGCTTCTTCTTCTTTTTCTGCTTCGTACACTCTCGTACGTCTACATGAATGTTTTCAAAGAAAGTAGTAGTGTGACGGTATTGCCTCCCCTGCTTTACAGTAGTGGTCCAACAGTGGCAAAAACTCAAGAGTATCTAATATGGGCTTCAAAGGTATCTACTTTGCACAAGATTACTCTTGGCAGAGATGTAGATAGAACGGTGATGACACTTCTATTACAAAGGGAGTCTTCACTAGATATTCAGATAAGCGAGAACGATGCTGCTTTGGCTGAGTATGTTAACTCTGTAATTCTGCCGACGCTTTTGTGAAGGATTTAAGCACTCATTAATTTCATCTCGTTTAAGCCCCCACCCCTGATTTACTCAGTGTAATTCTGTTATTTTAGTATAGCTCTATTTAGAGTGTGTGTAGTAATTTGACTGGGACAAACATGCAGTAACTTTAAAATGATTAAATCGAAGTTAAATTTGTAACATTACAAATAACAAAATTTAATATTCACTTTAGGTTTTAACAGTTGGAAAATAATTTAAATAGTTACGGATCAAGAAAAGTTATCATCACAGTCTTTAGGGAAAGTGAGATGTTACAAGAAGTTCAAGTGGCAGCATAGATTTGAACTTAGCTGCCAATGGCGGTTCTGCTCCTTCTTATGGGTTGGTTCTTTTCACTCTGCTCACGCTCGTCTCTGATCAAGGTTGTCGGGGGTAGCTCGTTTCCCAGAAATGTCGTCCACCACGTGGGTCACTCGTCTTAAAGCTTAGGCCACGGTTCCCTTCTTATTCCAGAGATGGTACTTTCTGCTGGTACCACCAATAACTATAGTAAAAGAATAGAACGAAACGCTCTTCTGAGTATGGCGTTTTCTACTCCATAGTTAGGGGTTCCTATCTTCCCCTATAAGAAGGCTTTTGACAGAGTCCATCATGAGAAAATAATTGAATGCCTCAAAGACATAGGTATTGATGGAAAAGATATAAGAATACTCAGTAACCTTTATTGGGAGCAAACTGCCACAGTAAGATCTGGAAGGGAATTATTCACCATACATAGACATAAAAAGAGGTGTCAGACAAGGTTGTGTGCTGTCCCCCTGCCTATTTAATTTATACACCGAAAAAATTTTCAAACAGATACAGGAAATACCAGGACTGAACATCAGTGAAAGGTCAATAAACAACCTTAGATATGCAGATGATACCGTGTTGTTAGCTGAAAGCGAACAGGAGTTACAAGAACTAGTGAAGCAAGTGAACAGCATAAGTCATGAATATGGACTCGACATTAATATTGAGAAAACTAAAACTATGATAATTAGCAAAACAAACGATAAACCCACATTAAAGATAAGCGTAAATGGGAAAATCCTGGAACAAGTCAAGAGCTACGTATCTTGGTCATATAATAACAGAAGATGGCAGATGTGAAACAGAAATCAAGAAGAGAATAGGAATGGCCAAAGCTACATTCAACAACATGAAACATATACTGAAATCCAAACAGTTATCTCACAAATCAAAACTGAGAATCATAAAGTGTTATATATATTCTGCATTTCTGTATGGTTGTGGTGAGTTGGGAAATAAATATATTTATAGGGGACTTAGTGTACTGAATGAGATCAGCTGTGAAGGTTTCTGAAGATAATAAATTTGGTGTGTATACAGAAGACCTTACTTGCTACCACATTTCGATCTCAATCAGACTTATTCTTGAGTAATGAATAATAGCTTCGTTAAGTGTCTAGGGTTATGATAGTGATGAAGTGTAAGTATAACAACCAACTGACATATACACAATTGCTTTAATAATTTCCACAATTTACAGCACTTTGACAATCACAAACACATAACACTCTAAAAGACTATCTTATTAAGTCAAGGGTTAAGTTTTTAAAATGTATTAATGATCTTTCAATATCTTTCCTGATTCTATTGTATTTGAGAATCAGGAATCACAATAAAAATGTAATCACAATATTTATATACAAGTATTTATACACTGGATATTTATCCAGTCATAGACTGTTATAGCAATATGAGTGTGGTGTTGTTGTGTAATATTATGAGGTAATATTTTCATTAATAGCTAGACTGTTGGTTGTCATCATGACTTCATGTGTTTGTTACTGGTGGAAATCTTATTGAGGGATTCACAGATTCTGTTTCTTTAAAATTTCTGTCCCCTTTTATATAATAAAGTTCAGTTCAGGGTTATTTTATTCAAGGTTGAGTCTTTTCGTGCTGACAATCTCTTATCTCATAATGCAGTTGCAGGAAACCTGTATCCTCTGCTCGCTTGCTTCTCAGTTTGATAGTAAGATAGACAATGGCCGCTATCTTGTGCAAGGAGTCTGCTGCCAGCTTTCTGGATCACGCAGTACTCAGACCGGACGATGCAATATCACCATCTATACCACGGTCCCTGAAATGAGAAGGTTGTGCCTCCTTCTTCATAACTAATATACAATTATTATTCCACACTGAAGTACATGACAGTACAAACATAAAGTTAAGCGCTTTAGGCCAACTGCTAGCTTTTCATGTGACAATATACACCAGTATTCCTCTCCCTAATGGTTACAACGCCTCTGCAATTCCAGCTGTAATCCCTTCCATACAATAGGATAGGTGTTATGTTACTATATGGCAATCCAATATATATATATGCAGTTATACTCCTCTCTGACAATCTTTTACATGGTGGAGCAATATCTAGGCTTTGTCTCATGTTTGCTACTGAACCACACACATACAGACATAATTTATCATTTCACATTCAATTTTCATATAAAATACAAATTAAAAATGTCTAGCTTACCACAATTCGTAAGGAAAACACACTAAATATGACTGACACAGTTTGATCTGCGGTATGTCCAGGCTGTTATATATATTTAATTTTGAATAACACTGCCTGCTCTCATCTCTTACAATGTGTAACGATATGGCGTCCCCTCTAAGATTTTTTCTGCCAATATCCAGTACACTGGCCAATCGTTTTGAATATTTTCAAAAGAGTACACAGTCATTCAAATATTTTCATTCACTTTTACTCCGTTTCTAGGCATTTATTTGTTATTCATAGGTCACCCAATCAAATTTCTTTTAACTTCAAGGTTCAGCCAATGGCCTCCCTCGTACTATCTTAGACTTTCTGTCACTACTATGTTTCACAAAATTCAGGGAATTCCATCCCAAGCAGATATGACCAAACCTGACAGTATCTCTGTTCTCTATATGTTTTATTATCAATATCTAATTATCTAATGGACTTTTTAGATAATTTATTACATATTCCTAGTCCCCTAGCCTTCCTGTACACGAATATATACTTTTCAAGGGGCTAAGTGGCGTAGTTAAGAATAAGATCTTTTTCGATGTTAAGTGTTTAATTTCAACTACCACCTGTTCAATCCTTTACGACTGTACTATCAGTATAAAATCAGGAGCCCTACGTAAAATATCAGGTTTCCTAATAAGAATTAAACCTGTTTTCGAAACCTAACATCGTATCGTTAGTTTTTTTTCATCACTGTTTATTTGAAAAAATTAGGCCATGCACACTGCGAGTTGGTTTATTTTTTACACACACGGCGAGCTGCTTGTGTGACCGTGTTCCACAGTCCGTCTCTCTCTCTCTCTCTCTCTCTCTCTCTCTCTCTTCTTCTTCTTCTTCTAAGCCCGTCTGTCTTTCCAAGGCTAACCTTGTGCGCGATTTTGCACTAATGTTAGTTTTTAAAATCAAGGTCGTCTAGAAGATTTGACTACACATTCTATTTTTAGAATTACGGTTATCGTCGTATCGTTTAGTCTAAGCATTTTATTTATGAACGAACAAATTAGGACAAGTAAGATTCTTGTGTTAGCCATTACGGCGTTATACAACGAAGGCGTTATCTATACTGGGAAAGCACTGGTCTTTCTCCATTCTTCTTCTTCGTATTATTTTCGGCTTTACTATCGTATTATTTTTCACCACAATGGTGCAGAAACATGGACGATGAATAAGCTTTGAGGCTCTTGAAATGTTTATAGAAGAAATGGGCGTTGAAAACAAATAAGGGTCCTATATATGGGTATTAGAATTTTTCAACAATGGTGCAGAAAAGGGAGGCTCTTGAAATGTGGATATATAGAAGAATGGGGCGTATCTCATGGAAAGAGATGAAAACAAATAAGAAGGTCCTAGAAAATCTAGGTATGAAAAGAGAACTAATGAGGGAGGTCAAAGTTCGGCAGTTAAAATACTTTGGCCACATAAAAAGGCATAACACCTTGCAGAAGACCATAACAGAAGGGAGAGTTAAAGGCAAACGTGCAAGGGGAAGACAACGCTATAAGTGGGAAGATAACATCAAGAGATGGACAGGAAAGAGTCTATCAGAGTGCACCACCAAGACAAGAGACAGAAGACGTTGGAGATCCATTACAGCCAACCTTCGTTGTGGAGATGGCAACTGATGATGATGATGATCTTCCCCTACCACCGTCCCAATTACTCAGACTTTACCCTTCTTGAGAATTAAATTTAATCCCTCGGGATAAAACTTTCTTTACATTTAAATAGGATAGCTGTCATTGTTACTTTATATTTAAATGAAAAGTTTAATCATACAGATAGAGTCTGTTTACATATACGGGTCCACTGTTTGATACTTTCCATTTCTTTAAAATGAATATTTTCACATGGACATTTACACTGGTTTAAAGCTTGAAAACTTACATTAATTTTAAAGTGACTATGTTTATAGGGACATTTACACTGCTTTGAAAATGTAAGTATTATACTTAGAATGTACATCATTTCTTTCATCTTTCCCTCCCTGCTCCATAGGGAACCTGGAACTACTTTATGCTTTTAGTTCTCGTTACGAAACAATCAATAAAGCAATCACTAGCCCGTGCAGTGGTGGTTCGTGAATCATCATTCTATACGCTGAGGTTTCCAGCCTCAAATGACTTTGACATCCACTAGCAAGTTTCACACATTAAACTTCACATGGTAATATATACATATATACGTCGTATTTATATGTTAGTTCACATGTTAGTAATAAAATATGAAATGTAAATCACAACTTACGCCAATCCTGACTCACATACTTTTTGCTCAGATGAATAAAAGAGACTTGAATCGGCCTCTTACACGCGTCTGGGGTGTCGTTAATTTAATAAGTTCCCTCTCTGACTTCGTGTTAGGTCCTTCAGTTTCCTCAGTCCCGGTTTCCTTATTTAAAATGTTAGAGATTTAATGGGCTATATTGTAAGTCCTGATAAATACTCCAATAAAAGGTGTCCGGTATTTTAAGAAGGAATTCTGAATTTTAATTCTTCACTGTTGCAGTCTGGTGTCTTGGCGAGCGATTTTTCAAGTGAAATAGCTTGAGAAAATGATCAAATTATATTCCCTGCCTTCCCACGCCTTCGTTTGTTATGAGCTATCAAAAAACTCCAATCATATTCAAACAGGCGAGTTATGGGATAATTTCAAAATATTCCGACATTGGATAATTTTGAACGTAAGGCAGAAGTCAACTCTCCCATATATGGTAATAAGATGTCCGATGCCCTTGTGTACAAACTTCCAAACACACCGGTAACTGCATATGACCATCTGTTCGAGATGTAGCAATCTTACTTTTATCTAAAGTAATCTTGTCATCCATGCCTTATCGGTGATTAATGTGATAGCGCTGGCCGATGTACGTGTTAATCTGCCGCACTTATAGCCAACAAATCTGTGCAGCGCCAAGCACATGTGATTATTACCACCTACAGGGAGTGTCGAATGATTCGACAATACTCAAATATCTGCTACTTAGCAGAAAAATAACGAAGAAAGAAAGAAAAGTGCGATAATTGAGATCACATAATAAAAATCAGTACCACATATGTACCGATACTGCCGGAGTGAACCAAAGATCGATAGGGGCCGCTCCATTCTGTCACAAGTAGTCAGTTTCAGGCTATTTGAATCTCCGTAGAGCTATTCCACGAATGGTACTGGTGTCGGTCATATGCGTTTTCTCTGGTCCACATATGTTGGGGAACTTTGAAGCAGATGATAAATTTGACTACAAAGATCCAATGAAGTTGAAATTGGATAGAAAGGAAGGAAATGACCACAGGAGAATTAGTACCGTCATTAGCACATGCAGCAGAAAGAACACAACATAACTATTTCCCCCCCCCCCCCGGGGTCTTGTTTTGACGGGTTATTTGCTCGTTATTAGATGTTGTCTTTTCGTAATGGCTTTGTACACATATTAATAACTTTGACAAGTCATTTTCGTTTACCTTATCCAATACCATAATTCCCGCCGTAAGGTACTTCGTTCGGTCGGTCTGTCACTCTTTGCACACCATCATTTGCGCATTTTTTTCTATTTCCGAGAGAGTGCATTAACTTTCGAGCACAGCAAAGAGGGTGCAACTATGTTTGAAAGTTAGACAATAACATTGTATTGTTTCCCCTGATATGTACTCTCGCGAAAATAGCAAAGTGTGACTGTGTGCATTAAATCAACAGACAATCAAGATACTCTTCTGGACAGTTTCATTCGGGAAACGGATTTAACTCATCTTTTTTCTAAAAAAATAACCTTAAAATGTAAGTTTTTAAATTGTTTCTTCCAGGCAAAATTTTAATTTAAAGTATTGCAGACTTATTATTATGGATCAAAATGATAAGATAGCTAAAAGGAAGAGACGATCGCGTCATTCACAGCGAGCAAGCGAGACTATAGAAGAAGCAGCAATGTAATACGTGTAACAGAAACAACACACTATAATTAAAAACCTGCCAATTTTGGCGGGTTGTTGCTAGATACTAATAATCATCTAGCTATTAATCCAAGCGGTGCTGGCTTTATACTTTAACTATTCTGATTTCGTGCCCCTAAATTGAGAACATGTTTCAAGTATGTTGTAGGGGCACAAAAGCTTAGCTTTGTCCGGGGCATAAGCAACCTTAGAGCCGGCCCTCGCTGTTGTAGTTGTTAGCATATAATTTTCGAATATTATCATCATCATGTTCCTTTTCGCTCCTTATGGAGCGCGCAGCCACCACTGTAGATGGTCTTCCCTGCAGAAAACCTGCACCAAGCAGTCACATGCTCCTGCAGTAGTGATTTATGTGGCAATTTATTTTACATGAAGAGGTTGCCAGCCTCATGCACAACCTCCTCTGAGTTGCCTTGTACGACATGCACGAGAGTGCAGTGAGCCTATTCTTTCTTTATCTCTTCATAGACCCACGGGAACTACACGTGGTTCTCTCTGATACCTAGATTACCTTCAAATACACGAAAATTACTTGAAAATGTACACACCAATAACTAACTGCTATCATCATCAGCATCATTATAGTCATCATCATCGCCGTCATTGCCCTGTTTGCTCCGTAAGCAGCATGGAGCTACCACTGAAGATTACCCACTAAAGGAAGCCTACGACAAATTACACGCTTTTGCAGCGGTGCCTTCTGTATATATTTGTGTTATGTGATGAGGCTGCTAGTCCCAGGCACAATTTCCTAATAGTTACCTGTTACCAGATTTCTGATGGAGCAGTAGTGCGATTATTTCTTCGTCTTCTCGGAGAACCTGGAAACTGCACAGCAGAACCCCGAATATATTTCAGTTTAGTTAAATGGAATTAATCTTAGAAAAGACTACCTCCAGTAGTTCTTGTGGTCTCTCAAGAAACAAAGAATATGACCCTTCTTCCTTAGGCATACTATATATAAAATCACAGCTTTTTCTGTCAGTGCGTAACGCTAAGAGATGCAACTTTGGTTGAAAGTTAGACATAAATTGTATTGTTTCCCTTATATGTACTCTCCAGAAAATAGTAACACTTACCAAAGAATGCGCAAATGACGGTGTGCACATAAATATATTTATAGAATGTGTGACCCCGTATACACACATTGGCATACTCACTGCTGCTACGTAGTTCGTGTACTGTGGTGATGCACAGTGGGTTTTTCTTTTCAATACTTTTGAATAAGTAACATTGCCGTTAGGTATTGGTGCTTTTGAATTTTATTCCCGTCTTATGGCGGGCTTTTACACTAGTGTCGTAATAAGCGATAAATTTGAGGTGGTGCATGGGGGCTTGGAACTTCATCATGTAAAACGCACTGCTACAGAAACTATCACTATAAGAGTACGAGAAGTGTTTTGGTGCTGACTTCCTGCAAGGATGCCTAATTGCAGTGATGGTTCTATGCTCATTGAAGAGCAAAAATGAAGAACGAAGAAGAAAAGAAAAATAGAACATGGCTTTCTTGTTTTATCTTAGTCTCTTTATCATGACAGCCTCATCAAATAAAACAAATTGTAACAGGAACAACCCCTGCAATAGTACATAAATAATCTGATGCAGGCTTCCAGCGGTGGGACCAGCTCCATGTTCCGTAAGGAGCAAACAGGGACAAGTAGAAGAAAAGCGAAAATGTCCTTCTTGCTGTTAAGTTTCCTAGCATACGATCAAATACCACTAAGGCCTCGTCTAACTTACTGAACACAATTTTGAAAAAGAAGACGGTTGGTACGGGGAAGGGCGAAGCGAATTGATATATCTGTAAGCTGACACGCTTTTCAACATCCTGCACGTGACATTGTAAAGAGAGTTTACGCCATAAATTTTGTCTTGTAAACTATATTTTGACAGATCGAACTATCATCTTGTACAATGACCTGTATAAAAACACCTGAAAGCTTGTAATTTTAAAAAGGCACTTTTAATGCATCTGGAGCATCCGATTGGTAGAGTGGTGGCCTCTCTAGAAAAGGTGCTGGGTTCGAAACACCTTGGCATCACGCTCCAGTCCACCCAGCTGTAAATTGGTACCTGACTATGATCTTGAGTTAAGCTTAGAAGGCAAAGGCATCAAGTAAGGAAACTGGTCAAACTACCTCTCGGAGCTGGACCTAGTATAGTTAAGTCTCTAACACTTCGCTCACCTACGGCAGTATCTGCTATGGGGGGGGGGGCGCGACCTCCCGTGATGTATTTGGATTTGATCAAGCTATTACATACTCGTAGAATAGTCCTTTATATTGTAGCGGTAGCAACCTCGCTCTTCACGCCGGAGACCAGGATTCCGTCCCTCGCCGAGAACCAACTGCGTCAGAATTTGCAATTCGACAATGTATACTTATACATATATGCTGACGACACAGTCCTCCTATCAACCAATCCAGGAGGACTTGATCAATTAATTATGTCAACCAAAAAAACACAGCGAGGCTCAGAATTTATACCTAAACACCAAGAAGACCAAAGTATTGACAACAGACAAAGTAAAGATCAAACCAGAAATTGAAATTGATAACGAAGAATTGGAAGGTGTTAATGAATTCGAATACTTAGGATCAATCATCAACAGCTCTGGCGACTGTGCAGTTAAAATTATAAGAAGACTTGCATTTGCCTCACATAAGCTAATACAGTTGAAAAACCTATGGCAAGGCACAAGCAAAGAAACAAAGTTACAACTGATCAGAACTTGTATATTCCCAGTAGCAACTTACGGCTGCGAGACATGGACATTCAATAAAACAGTTGCAAAATAGAATACATCATTCGAAATGAAATGCTACAGAAGGATGTTGAGAATACCCTGTACAGAAAAAAAGACCAACAGAGAAGTACTGCACTCACTAAATGTAAAGGAAAATCGGCTCCTAAATATCATGGCAATAAGGAAGCTGAAATTTTTTGGTCATATACAAAGATATAATAGTATGGACAAATTAGTAATGGAAGGCATGGTCCCTGGAAAAAGGGGAAGAGGACGACCTAGACGACGGTGGATCCAGGACATCACAGAGAGTCTAAATTTGTCTTTGGATGATGCAGGTCGACTTGCCCAGAATCGTGATGCGTTCACAGACAACGTTCTGGAGAGCATACGTCACATGATGATGATGATGATACTTACACAGCCCTACACACACACAGAAATTTTTTGGTGCCAAACATTTTACTCTTGATTGTACATAAATAAGGCCTGCTCAATCCAAATATCACATTTACTTGTCTGTAGCAGCTCTAGTTTTTGAGATACAGACATTTTTGTATTTCATTAATACAGGGTGACCCAAAAAATAAAACGGGCCCGCGCGCGCACTTATTGTGCGCGCGCGGGCCCGTTTTATTTTTTGGGTCACCCTGTATTATTACAATATTTTCTATATAAGGCTATGTAAAAAAAACTATTGCTGTCTAGTCCTTTACAAAAGAAAACTGCTTGTTTACTCTCAGTTTCAGTTATCCAAGAATCTTCCCAGAATTGCCTTTTTTAGATTTTAAGCCACTGCATGCATGTTAGTATGCTACTTATTTTATTACACTTCTAACAGAGAATGGCATCTTCTTCAAGAAGAGCATGTTTTCTTTCACCGCATTTATTTTGTTATATTTGTGGAGAGCACACTTTCAAATAAGAACATAGGAAGCATATTACTGTTTTTGTGAAAAAGGCATACTTTGCTTACTTTAAAGTAAAACTAGGTGACCAGGACAAGTCTTGGGCTCCTCATATTGTTTGCAAAACATGTGTTGAAAACCTGCGACAGTGGACTTGTGGGAAAAGAAAATGTTTAAAATTTGGAATTCCAATGGTTTGGAGAGAGCCCAAGAACCACTATGATGACTGTTATTTCTGTGTTGTGAATATTAAGGGAATTAATGGAGAAAAAATCACAAAAAGTGGAAATATCCAGATTTAGATTCTGCTAGGCGACCTGTTCCACACGGAGATGACATACCAATTCCAACTTTCAGTCAGATTTCGGATTCCCTGCTAGAAGATGAGACAGCAGTGGCATGTGGAACGACAAGTGACAGTGATAGTGATTTCGAAGATGATTTTTCAGATGCTCAACGCTT
Organism: Oreohelix idahoensis; assembly: GCA_024509875.1. Taxonomy (NCBI): domain Eukaryota; kingdom Metazoa; phylum Mollusca; class Gastropoda; order Stylommatophora; family Oreohelicidae; genus Oreohelix; species Oreohelix idahoensis. Next base: position 210,764 of record JAMPIV010011917.1, read on the forward strand.
CGATCAGCTTGAACTAAATGATTTAATCCGAGATCTATATCTCTCCAAGGAATCTTCAGAACATTTGGCTTCAAGATTGAAAGAAAAAAAATTACTGACTGCTGTAACAAAGGTTACATTTTATCGCAGCAGAGAGCAAGGTTTTACTCCATTCTTTTGTAAAGAAAACAACCTTGTGTTTTGTACTAATGTAGGAGGTCTTGTTAACCAAATGGGTGTAAGTTATACACCAGATGAGTGGCGACTTTTCATTGACAGCTCTAAAAGAAGTTTGAAGGGTGTTCTCTTTCACAATGGTAACAATTATGGCTCAATTTCAATTGCTCATTCTACTACAATGAAGGAGGAGTATGCTACAATAAGCACAGTTCTGGAAAAATTGAAGTATTTAGAACATAACTGGATGGTTTGTGTAGATCTTAAAATGATGAACTTCTTGCTTGGCCACCGAATGGGATTCACTAAATATCCATGCTTTATATGTTTGTGGGATAGCAGGGCAAAAGATATGCACTGGACAAAGAAACAGTGGCCGTTGAGGGATGAATTTAAAGTTGGAGAAAAAAATATTGTCAATAAGCCTCTCATTGATCGAAAAAGAGTTCTACTGCCACAATTACATATAAAGCTTGGCTTGATGAAGCAATTTGTAAAGGCACTGAACAAAGATGGTACTTGTTTTAATTACTTATGCAGAAAGTTTCCAGAATTGAGCATAGACAAACTTAAAGCTGGAATTTTTGATGGACCTCAAATTAGAAAGTTAATAAACGATCCAAATTTTATTGATTCCATGAACAAAACAGAGTCCACAGCCTGGTCATCATTTGTTTTAGTTGTGCAAAACTTTCTGGGTAACTTTAAAGCAGATAATTATTCTGAATTAGTTGGAAACATGCTGTCGAGTTTTTGTGAACTTGGATGCAACATGAGCATAAAATTGCACTACCTCCATAATCATTTACATTTATTTCCGGAGAATCTTGGCGACTTTAGTGAGGAGCAAGGTGAAAGATTTCACCAAGATATAAAAACAATGGAAGAGAGATACCAGGGACTTTGGCATGCCCACATGATGGCAAATTACTGTTGGACCCTTAAGCGTGACTGTCCGGGCATATCACATTCCAGGAAGTCCTCGAAAAAATCCTTTTTGCGTGTTGACTAAACAAGGGCTAGTGATAAAGTTTTATTACATTTTTGGTAATATATGCACAGTAATTACATATAATATGAATGCAGACTAAAGTCAAAATTCCACTGATAGCACCTAACTCTAGGATTGTACATAATAATTGCCCTACTAATATGGTCATTCTTAGTTATCAAAAACTCTTAGAAAAAAAGATTACATTTTTGGAATCAGCAACCCTCCAAGAACACTATAAAATTTAAGGCACCAAAAAAGAAGCGAAAATAAAAATATAGGAGTTTAACCGTACAAACATTTGGTAAGCAAATGCTGTATCATAAACGAAAGCACCTCCATTCTTACGACCCTATCTCGCCTCCGTACATTCCTTGCCGCCTGCTTTTCCAAGCCACAAAGATAACGGCAAGTATTAATATACCGGGTGATTAAAAAACCACTTCCTATTATAAAATTGTTATTTCTTCATTCCAATCTAATTAATTTATATGAAACAAATATTTAAATAAAGACAATTAATTGCCATTTTATTAACACATTAACTACCGCAAGACGCTGTCAGCGGCTCACAAAATAAACACATTTGGACCGCAAGCCGCTCAGAGCGCCAATCTAATTTTAGTAATAAAACGAATGAAAAATGTACTGAAACACTTTCTGATCTGGTTCGAGATTTTAAGTTGCCACCGGAAAACAAATTCCCAAAGCATGGTTGTTGTAGAACACTGGAAAATTGATATTATGTTCATATTTTTCAGCGTTTTGGGTTAATTACCAAATCGTGCAAAACTGTTTACCGTGGCAACTCGTGATAGGACTACAAAAAAATGCGTGTACATCTCGCCTAACGACTGAATAGGATAGAAACGTGTTTCAACAATTGACTGATAGATCTAGCGACGAGGACAAGAGTGAAAACGGTGTGCACATTGATTGAAACTGATTTTGATAGAGATGGGGCGCAAGCAGTTATAATTGTGAAAATATTGCAAGTCCTCAGCCATCGGAGGGCCGTTAAATAGCAACAACCTCTATTAGAGTTAAAAACGGTGCTTATTGTAATAGTACAATTCATTTATCTTTAAAATGACGTGTAATTCATAAAAATCTGTAAACAATTACGAAAACTAGTTCCAAAGGTTGTTATTGCCGGGAGTTGTAGTGAGGATAAGCTCTCACTGCAGATAAAATACTTCTATGGCACGCGCCTCAAACAGCCTCTGACAACCAAGTCCAGCTCCCGGCCTTCACGTGTGGCTCAATTTGAGCCCGGCGGAACTGTTTCCACTGACGGGAGAAGGGGCAAAGGCGAGCGACTGGCGCCTTAAAACCAGCAGCTTCGGGCAGATAGGGCTCGTGATCCTTGGTTGGTAGCTTATCTAAGAGAAGGAACTCTGAATTCAAACCACCGCTGAATTGCGGGAATATCCATTTATGGAATTGGCTTCGGAAGTAAACCCTGAGGATAAATCCGGAGTCGGAGTCCCTAAGGCAGTCTAATGTCGATTCGACATTATTCTGGCAACTCCTGCGACATGGCTGGTACCAAACTGTATCGGCTACTGCCGTTCCTTTGGATCTACCGGCTGTGTGGAGAGGGGGAACATGCTGCATGGGCAACAGCTTGATCTCCATATAACTGTGCCCAAGCTCGCGCCCTGGAGAGGACACTCCAGCTTCACCCTATAGGTGTCGGCAAAACACGGGAAGTAGCAGTTACCGGTTATAAGCATTTTGCCCAATTCGCGTAGGGCATGGCGCCAGGAGCTACTTCCGACAGTGGGAGAGGTTCTAGGATCTCACTGGACAGCTACCGCCCGCTTCAAGCTGGGCAGCCCCCAGTCAATAAGGTGTTGTCCCGCCACTGTCTGCTTTCCCCATTGGGTGCATGGGGATTAGGGTCAAACCCGAACTGTGGACAGAAAATTTTGCACCAAGCAATTATCGAAAAAATAGAAATAAGCAAACTCTCAGATTGGGATGCTGGAAAGTCCGGACTATGTTGACTGGACTATCCGAAAACCTACAGGATGTAAACGATGTAAGGAAGACAGCCATAATTAATGATGAGCTTAAACGACTTCAGGTGGATATAGCTGCACTTCAGGAAACGCGCCTGGCGGGCTCTGGAACGGTGAGCGAGAAGGACTACACATTTTATTGGCAAGGGAAAGATCTTAATAAAGCTAGAGAACATGGAGTAGGTTTTGCGGTCAAAAAATCGCTAACTAAAATGGTTGAACCAGGCGAGAATGGATCAGAACGCCTGTTAACGCTCCGCCTGCAAACTAGCACAGGTCCCATCACCCTTGTCAGTGTGTATGCTCCTACTCTGTACTCTGCCTCAGAAGCTAAAGATGAGTTCTACGAGAATCTAACAGCAATTATCAAAAGCATACCTAGGCAAGAACAGCTTGTTCTCCTTGGTGACTTTAACGCTAGAGTGGGTGCCGATAATGTTTCATGGCCTTCGTGTCTGGGCAGGTTTGGTATTGGCAAGATGAATGAAAATGGACAACGGCTCTTAGAGTTGTGCGTCCACCATGACCTCTGCGTGACCAACACCTACTTTCAGACAAAACCCCAGCATAAGGTGTCATGGAGACACCCACGATCCAAGCACTGGCACCAACTTGACCTGATTCTCGTCAGAAGGCCACTCCTCAGGTCTGTGCTCTCCACGCGCTCGTACCATAGTGCAGACTGTGATACAGATCACTCCTTGGTTTGCTGCAAAATCAGAGCACAACCAAGAAAACTATATCGTGTCAGACATGAAGGGAAACCACGCATTGATACCAGCAAGATGTCAGACCCTTTCATGATCGCTCAATTCACTGCGACCTTCGAGAAAGTGCTCAGTAGCCCTCAGCATGGTGATACTATTACAGAGAACTGGGAGCATCTACGGAACACCATTCAAAGTACTGCACTTGCCACCTTTGGTAAGAAAACAGCAAAGTCAAATGACTGGTTTGATGCTTCATCAGATGTGATGGCACCTGTCATTGAAGCTAAGCGCAGTGCTATGAATGAATACAAACGTTCGCCGAGTGCCAGAACCCTACAGATCCTGAGGGCTACGAGAAGCAAAGTTCAACAAACTGCTCGACGCTGTGCAAATGACTACTGGCTCCAGCTCAGTGAGAGCATCCAGATCGCAGCGCAAACAGGCAACATTAGACAAATGTATGACGGTATAAAGAAAGCACTTGGCCCCCATAAAAGTAAGACTGCACCGCTAAAAACCATCAGCGGAGAGAAGCTAACCGATAAGGGTAAGCAGATGGAGAGGTGGGTCGAGCACTACTCTGAGCTTTACGCTAGAGACAATACCGTTACGCCTGCAGCCCTTGATGGTGTCAACAGTCTGCCAACTATGGAGGAGCTGGATGCCGAACCAACATTAGAGGAACTCAGCAAGGCCATTGATAGCTTGGCCTCTGGCAAAGCACCAGGCAGTGATGGGATTCCTCCTGATTGAATCAAATGCTGTAAGAGCACGCTATTACATCCCCTGCATAGGATGCTGTGCCAGTGCTGGGAAGAGACAACTATTCCTCAAGACATGCGAGATGCCAAGATTGTAACACTGTATAAAAATAAAGGAGACAGAAGTGATTGCAATAACTACAGAGGCATCTCTCTTCTTAGTATTGTTGGTAAGGTTTTTGCCAAAGTCATCTTAATGCGACTACACAAGTTAGCTGAGCGCATATATCCAGAGTCACAGTGTGGATTCCAAGCTGGCAGATCAACAACAGACATGATCTTCTCTCTCCGCCAGCTTCAGGAAAAATCAAGAGAGCAGAAAAGACCATTATATATCGCCTTTATAGACCTCACAAAAGCATTCGCCCTGGTTAGTAGGGATGGACTCTTTAAAATCCTCCTGAAAATAGGCTGCCCTTCTAAAATGCTGGAAATGATAAAGTCATTCCATGACGGCATGAAGGGAACAGTCCAATATGCTGGAAGCACGTCACAGCCCTTTGATATACGAAGTGGCGTTAAACAAGGCTGTGTTCTGGCTCCGACCCTCTTCGGAATCTTCTTTGCCTTACTCTTGAAACATGCCTCCAGAGATGCAACTGAAGGAATATGCCTTCACACTAGGTCAGATGGCCGTCTGTTTAATCTTTCAAGGCTGAAGGCAAAAACAAAAATCAGAAAGGGTCACTATAAGAGACTTGTTGTTCGCTGACGATGCTGCAGTCGTCACTCAAAGCCAACAGGAGCTTCAGAGCTTGATGAATCGCTTCACTAAAGCATGCAAGGACTTTGGCCTCACAATAAGTCTAAAGAAAACGAATGTGCTGAGTCAGAATGTGGGTGCTGCACCAGTTATCACTATCAATAACTATGAATTGTCAGTGGTGCACCACTTCACATACCTAGGGTCTACCATCAATGACAAACTCTCACTGGATACAGAAATCGACAGCCGCATTGGCAAAGCTGCAGCTACCTTTGCCCGCCTCACATCGCGTGTTTGGGGGAAACTCTAAACTCACAATGAAGACCAAAGCTGCGGTATATAATGCCTGCGTCACCAGCACACTCCTATATGGCAGCGAGACCTGGACGACCTATGCTAAGCAAGAAAGAAGGCTCAATACCTTCCATTTGCGGTGTCTACGCCGCATCCTCGGCATCTCGTGGAAAGATAAAGTGACAAATGTCGAGGTGTTGTCACGTGCTGGCCTTCAAAGTATGTATACGCTTCTTAGACAGCGCAGACTTCGCTGGCTTGGCCATGTTCGCCGCATGGATGATGGCCGCATCCCAAAAGATATCTTCTACGGACAATTAGCAGATGGCAAGAGAACAGTTGGGCGACCACAGCTGAGGTTCAAAGATGTGTGCAAGAGAGATATGAGGGCACTGGACATGGATCCAGCAACATGGGAGGATGAAGCTGCCGATCGCACTAAGTGGCGATGCTTTTTACGGCGCCACCTCAGATTGGGCGAAGAGAGGCTCACACAAGAAGCAGAGGTGAGGAGAAAACGTCGAAAGGAGCACCAGGAAAATAAGCAGCTGAGGGCTGTCACCTCAGGGGCGCATTCCCATAGTCAGTTATGACTGAAGGGGCTATTATTATAATTACGAAAACTACAGCTTACTTTGTGCAAACACCTACAGGATGAAAATGGGAAAAAAAATATAATTCGGCAACAGTGTGTTTTTCAATTCGGTAGTTAATGTGTTAAATAACACGCTATGTCTCATAAACATTACCACTCAAAGTGAGATCCGGTTTGTTCAGCACATGACTTCATAGAGAGAAGCAATTTTTGCTATCTCTTTCAACGTCAATTTATTGGCTATTATAGATTTTATTGTTTTATTTTGTTTATAGGATTTACATAATAATAATAACAACAACAAAAAAACACTTTTTTTACATTTGTTTCATGTGTATGTAGTGGACCGAGCCAGGATGTAAAAATTTAAAAATAGAAAGTTACTCTTCATTCACCCTGTAGTACATAATTACACAACTCAGTGACGTAAAAGCCTTGGTCTTTTTAATTATCTTAATACCTTCAGTGACCTTTTCCTGACATATAACCTGTATCCCTTACTGTTTTCCTCCGTATTGTGAATAGACACCATTTGTTTACATATTGCTATTAATATTTTATTGTATACTTCACATCCTGGAAATCAAGGACTGAACTCACACGCGATGCAGATCACGATGTTCCGGTGCGGTTCACGAACAAGGTCAAGATGACTGAAGACCAGCGAGCTACTGATTAGCACATATAGAAGACCAGCGAGCTATCTGATTAGCACATATAGAAGATCGGTATAAAAACACAAAATGCCTAGCAGGAAAAGAAAATAACAAGTGGATTGCCTTGATTCAAAACACTATATCTCCACCAATGACGCTAACTAATGTAAGGTAAAGGTAAAGGATCCCGTTACACGCCCATTGAGGCATATTGGGAATATGGTGTTAGGTCCATATTTCCTTGACCATCGGCACACTATGGGTGATGTGGTCAACATCACGCCGGCCGCCTTCACCTTCCCAGAGTTGCTCTGGTACCCATTTCATGAGGCTGGGTCGACCCCGGAGCCGTTTGCGGTCTAAAAAATCCCACCTCAACTGGGGATTGAACCATGGACCACCGAGCTAGGAAGCCAATGCGCTAACCACTGCGCTACCGCGGCTCCCTTACTAATGTAACCATACAAAAAAGCGCCATCTGGAGGAATAACACAGAACATTACATACAGCAAAAGTATCATCTTATTTCCTTCCTCCTTACGGGACAATGAGCGACAACTTTATATAGGTTGGCCGATATCAAACTAATACAGTATATGCAAAATTGACTATAAATTGGTGTAAGTTGGTTCCCTTGCAGGAAGCCTTAGGCAACACCCATACTCCTGCAACCTTGGTTTATGTAGGAATTTATTTTACATAAAGAGGTTGCCAACCCCATACAACATATACCACGCACTATCTGGAAGTAAACTTCACTATACTATGTAACAAGAAGTTTTTGATATAAACGAAAGCTCCGTGTATATAGTAAAAAGCAGTGTTCTGCGTGGAAACGTAGTAAATATCTAACGAAATTTGTTTTAAACTATCATCGTTACATTTACATTCAGACTGTTGAGAAAACCTAACCTGAATGTAAAGATATGCTTACATATTCCTTTCTAATCGTTCAGAATGGAACCACCACTAAAGAACATATTATTTTTTTTTTTTACATTTGATAATGCTAATGCTGTCATTTATATGCATAACGTAGATTCGCCCTCATGCTATGCTGACTGTACATAGAAGTGTTAATGCATTCTATTGGAACAAATGGGATATACATTATTGTGTCAGGCAAATAAAAAACAAGTAACGCTTCTTTTGTGTTGATCAACAAAAGAGTACTCGTAAATCGTGATGTGCAATCTCACGAATACGATTATCTAGCGTTTCTCATTTTCCTCTTTTTTCCATTCCTTGTCGAACTTTTCGTCACTTTAGCCTTAAGTTATGTACTAAATAAACCTGATATTAGAATAATAATAATAGTAATAATACAAGCAAAGACAATTTAATTGATTGTGCATAGGGATTCCAGAATGTTGGCGCAAGTAAAGCAAAGTGAAGTGTAAAACTACCATTTTGTACACTTCCACCTAGTGAATGAAGGTAAACTATTTTTAATGCGCCGTGAAAATATTGCAAGTTGGTTAGGATTCGTTACGAACGGACAGGACACTTTCGAAAATTAGAAGGTGTAAATATGGTGTCTGTCTATGAGACATGTCTTTCATTTATTCATCACCTTTCAACTCCTCCAAGGAGCATAGGCCTTCAACAAACTTAAGCGCAGTCTTCTTATCCCGTGCCATCAGCTCAAGGTCTTTTCATTCACTTCATGTATGTCTCCAGTTCTTTTCTCCATTGTGTGTTTTTTTTTTTTTTTGGTATTCCTCCATCTCTCTTGCCCTGGGTTTTCTAGAACAAGGGCTACCTGGTAATGCTGTCAAAAGGTTTCCACAATGTGTGTCCTATCCATCGCCAGCGAATTCTTCTCGTCTCTTTTTTTTAACTGACGCTTGTCTGGTTCTTTTCATCAGTGCCAGTTTGATTCCTTCTATTCAACGCAAGCATTCATTTATGAAAGTCTGTTGCTTTTTGGTTGTTGTTTTTTTTCCTGTGTTTCAGAACCATACAAGAGGACGACGTTAAAACTTTGACCTCTCTAAATGTTTTAAATAGTATTTTAATAAAAAATAGTACTTCCCTGATTATGTTGCTGTATTGAATACCTAGCTGTTATCCACTAACATCGTAATCCACGTTCCTGTGAATTGTCCCTTTCATAATTTTGAGTATATTGATGAGGTCACTCAAAAAGTTGATTGTTCTGTTGTCAGGATACTCGTTTGCCTTGGTTTTTTTGTGTGTGTTATTGATAAAGTTATAAAGATTGATTTATTCAAGTCATTTGATACGTTTCCTGTATTGTTTATAACTTTACATAGATTCGTAATTGTATCTGCGCCACGTCGTCAAGGAATTCCAAAATTTCTAATTTTATGTTACCCATGCCTGCTGAATTTCCACTTCTCTTCGTGTTTACTACTTTTTCGATTTCTTATTTGAGTTTTCTCATGCCTTCATTAATATGTGGAGTTGGTTTATTGCTTCAACTGCCAGCAAACAGTTCGTTTACATATTATGTCAATTGTTTTTATTGATATATCTCTCTTATCGAATATGGTTATTTCGCTCTTGTTCTTCCTACAGGCTCCTACGGGGCACGCTGTTATGTTAAAAAATATTCTTTAAATGTTTTATATAATTAAAATGCACTTTATTTGTGCGTTCAGTATGTTAAATTAGTATTTAATTTTCGTTACATGCTCTACTGCTTTTGTCTTATAATTAAGCCAGAAGAATTTAAGTAATGAACTACCCCCCCCCCCCTCCCCTACCTTTCCTGATAAAATCATTGAAATGTCTTCATAGCTTTGCTTAAGGCCGTTACTATGAATCTTTTTTTCTTCAGACAAAAGTATCATCCAGTCCAACTGTTCTTTCGTTTATCAAATCTTTTATCGACAACAAAATTCCCTGAATTGTTTGTCTGTAGTTACATTCTTAACTAATATTATATAATATTTAGTTCCCTTTTTAATAATATTCATAATGATGAATTGTCATTTTTTTTTCTTTCATTAACGGGCAACAACAAAAAGACGCAACAACAAAATTATCCTAAGAAGGTCCTTGTGAGACACAAGAACCTTCTTAGGATAATTTTGTTGTTGCGTCTTTAGGTTTTAATATCTGTCTCAAGTTACTGAATCATTATTTGTTGTTGTCATTCTTACTCTCTCTTTAACATCTGTTTAACATCTATCAACCCTGTTTTAATGTCCAGAACATTAACAATATTACACTTTGTTCAATTTTATCTCTATCTATGTTTAATCAAGGATTCTGGTCTTTCCATTTTTTTTCCTTAAATTACCATTTAAAAAAAATTTTTTTTGCACTTTTATTTAATTTGAAAGAAATCTTTGAGCCCTTGGTTCACAGAGTGTCAAATGACCTAAGAAGCTTAAATTTTACACACGGCCCTCTATCGTGGTACATTTTAAACTATGAAAATTTAAAGGAACATCCAGTGACCTGGCCCTGGCCCGCCATACAAAAATTAAAACCAGAAAGGAATAGACTTTTTACAAGACTCAGCTTTTTTGTTTTAATTGATGATGAGAGATATCCCGTTCAACCTCTGAAGGGTTATAACTAGGAAATACAGGTCGTTCTTTGTTTACGCGATATATGCGTTCCCGAGAACGTAAACATAAATCGCGTAAATGGAACAGGATTTTCTCATTTAAATGCATGCAAAGTAAGAGGATGCGTTCCACCAATGCCGTATGTGACGATATTGTCTCCCCTGTTCCGCTGTAGTGGTCAAACGATGGCCAAACTTAGAGTATAATGATGAAGGTATTCATAGGTATCCATCGTCGCTCAAGATTACTCTTGTCAGAGATATAAATAGAAGAATGATGCATCTACTTTAGGGAGCCTAACAGGATTTTAAAGAAAAGCAAGTGTAACAACTGAGATCATCTAAGCTGTCATGAACTTATTATTCTCCCGCTTCTTCTGTAAAGACATATATTGACTCATATTTCTGAGCCCCTAGCTGAAGGTGATTCAACAACTATTAATCAATAGCTCTATATGGCTATGTATTTAAAACAATATGAGTCACACGAGTGCAGAAATAAAATTCACTCAATAGTGATTAATTCAACTATAGATTTATAGTTATAGATAAACAGGTTTAATAATCACTTATGGATTAACAATGTAAAGTAAATAAAGTTGTTTATAAAAATGTTGTGATGGAAAATAGGAAAAAATTTGAAATGTGCATTAGCTGAGATTGTATGCTTCTTAACTGCCGGTATGGGGTCAGTTGGCGTCTGCTTCATTCGCTGTTTGTTCCCACGGGTGCTTAGATTGGTCTTTCCCTTAAATAGTCAAATACTGTGGCAGCAATGCGTCCCTTGCAGCAAAACCGAGGTAACCGCTTAGACTGTCCAAGCAAGCGTCCTCAAGACTCGTCTGATGAAGGCGAAAGTGCATCTTTAATAGAAAATGTCTTCCAAAAAATTCCACAAAGAAACATTCAAATCGTAATCATTCTACTCTCATGCTCCCGTTGGCGGTCATGGTGCACCTAAGTTCGAATTCGCATGAACGAAACACGCGTAAACAGAGAACTAGCTGTATATTGTTTTCAAGCCCAAATAATATGTACAATTACCAATATGTGAAACTAGCATCATATCCTCTTTCCAATCATTGTAAATAGAGAAAATTACAATTATCAAATTGTGTGTGTGTTTGTTAACAATAAAAAATAAAACAAAACCAAACGAGAAACCAAACAAACCCCCCCCCCCCCCCCCCCCCCCCCCCCCCCCCCCCCCCCCCCCCCCCCCCCCCCCCCCCCCCCCCCCCCCCCCCCCCCCCCCCCCCCTCCTCAACCCTTTCTCCCAAAAAACAATAACAGCAACAAAGATACAAACACTAAATAAAAACAAGAAATCAGGGGAGGGGTGTAAAGGCCTGGGATCCTTAGTCTGATATTTAATCAACTTTCATATGTCATAAGTAATATGTTTTATAAAAACACCACTAGACCATCATCATACCTAACAATTATCCACATATCTCCATATATTAAGTCTTGTTCCTGTTTAAATAATGTTAAACTATATTATGCAGTTCCCTAGTTCTGTCTATTCTTAATACCTCTTCTATATTTATGGGTGAATTTGTAGCCTGCAAATAATCTAATATTGGGATTCTCTGTTGTTCGCGCCTCTTACATTTTAACAAATGTTCTATATTATTGACTTGAAGACATTCTGCACAGTAAGGTTCTCTTCTATTCTTAAATGACCTTTTCCCAGCTGTTGTCTGAGAAGTTTCTTATTACTGGGAATTTTTATTTCCTAGATATCTGAAATTTCCTTGTTGGAGCCTTGAACAGCGTGTATGCATGTTATCCTTTCAGATTTTTATCCCTCTCAACTGTCCATATGAGACTACGCTGTGAAAAGATATCAGAACTTAGTGACGTAGTACACAAAATTATCAACAAGATCACAGAACATGGTGATGTACACAAAATGGTGAACGGGATCACAGAACTTTTCTATTTTTAGTGTATTTTAAAATAAAAGTGTGTAGCCTAAAACGAGTTATTCTTTTACTTATTTTCCTTACCATTCATTCTTTTTCTATATCTTATTTTGCTCCTTGGGCAACATGGCAACCATTGTGGTTATCTCCCTTGCAGGAAGCCGGCGCGGATTGACTGCATTCGTGCAGGATGTGCCCTCATTTTCACGGTTTTTATTGACAATTTGTTCTATTAGTTCTTGGGATGCTTGCTAGCTTAATACTGTAAGCCAATCTGTTTATTTTAGTATAAGGAAACTTTGTTTTCTGCTTAAATAATGTGCCGCACAAGTCGGGTACAAATTTTCTCCGAGTCGTGTTCGTTTCAAACAGCTAATGTTTATTTCCCTTACCTTGCGTTCAAGGTTGCCACTCAAGTTCTAGAGGTAAACCCAGATTTCTTCTTTAAAAAACCCAGAAATACCCAGATTATTTTATGCCTCAAATACACGGGATAGACGGTGCTAACACAATCTTTTAGTAAATCAACTATTTTTCTTGTTTTTGTGTCACAGAATCGCACAATGACTGCCATCATCTGAATCGTAGAGACATCGGTACTCTCATCAACGATTATAGAAAATTTCTGATTTCTGCAAATGTTTATAACTTCAAGCCGCTCAAAATGAGCAATGCCGTACTGCATCCTATAGGCAGCCTTGGTGCGCTTCAGTAACATTTTTTGAGCAATTGTGCTGCTTGCAACATTCAATCAAATGATCAGCTTGCGAAAACGGAGTATTATGTTCTGCCATGAAAACCGACAACAGTATCTCCTCTTTAGCAATTTTGTCTTGGAGACAGGGCTCTTTTGGTTTGATGAAAAACTGGTTAGTGTTCAGAGTTTTCCTTTTGGCTTTGATGTTTTTCATGTGCTTCTGTGTGCTTTTATGTGTCATCAAAGCTGTTTTGTTGGCACTCGTTAATGTACAGGAACAGACCGACACAAATCGCAGCATAGCAATTGCCAGAGTCCGGCTTTATCCAATCCTTCAGTTCGCTATCTGTTAGCCATTTCTCACAAAAAGCCTGCTGATACCATGGCTTCACTTTTTTACGCTGTGGCGTGTGTGTCGTCATGCTGCTACAACTACCTAGCGTACCTTCATCATCGCTTAAGTATAAAATTTAAAAAGAATACTTTAAAACACATCGCAAAAATGACTGAGTATTGTAGATGACAGCCATTAAAAGAATAACAGGAAATAGATAGCTGAAGTAAACGAGTAAAAGAAACAACGTCATTGATGTGGTTAAAAACAAGAATTATATATATATATATATATATATATATATATATATATATATATATATATATATATATATATATATATATATATATATAACGTAATTTTTTACATTTAATTATAATATAAATACAATGTATAATGCTCAGTGCACAGAATATACATACATTGTAAATGCCAGTTGTCAAATATACCCAGATTAATGCAGATTTGGAAAAAAAAAAAAAACCCAGATACCCAGACGGAAGACAAAAAAAAAAACCTCAGATCTAGTAATAAATACCCACCTGTGGCAACACTGCTTGCATTACTTGAGCGAGAACGTATTGTCATATCGACTAAGGGGGAACAATTCTTCAGCACAGCGGCCTATACGCCGTAACCCAATGTTAACGCTGATTAGCCTAGTTAGCCCACGTCCTTGTTTCGTGCTTGTATTTATACTGTGATGAGAACTACTAACCTCAGACCTAAGGGTCTTTTATTTTTGGACATGCGTCTTAATATAACCGACTAGGTTGAACGGGACGCGCCTCGCCAAAACGAGGCAAAACTTTATTTTAAAAAAAAAGCATAATAAAGTTTTTTATATCTTATTTACAACTTCCACGAGAAACGATTTGAATACGAGAATTATATGGACCTAATTAAACTCAAAAAGAGTTTTAATTGCATTGATTCTTGTTTTGTTTAATTAATGTACCTCGTAGAAAGGTTTCGTGTTTAACACTTTTTAACAGGGTTTCTTAATCTGTTTGTGCTATGGACCCCGTTGATTGTCCGACGAAGGCTGTGGACCCCTTCTTAGATTAAAAAAAAAAGGTTCATAAAAGGAGAATCAATAACTAAATTTTAAATGTTAGGCTATGTACGCGGACTTCTAAAATCCATTCAGGACCCCTAAGGGTTCATGCACAGGTATACAAAAATAAAATATATATATACAGGCATACCTCACTCTTTCGACAGGTTAGGGACCCGAGCACTGACGAAAGTCGAAAATCGACAAAAGTCGAAGCATAGCCTTTATTTAGCTTGCAAATGCATTCATCATCATCATCATCAGTTGCCATCTCCACAACGAAGGTTGGCTGTAATGGATCTCCAACGTCTTCTGTCTCTTGTCTTGGTGGTGCACTCTGATAGACTCTTTCCTGTCCATCTCTTGATGTTATCTTCCCACTTATAGCGCTGTCTTCCCCTTGCACGTTTGCCTTCAACTCTCCCTTCTGTTATGGTCTTCTGCAAGATGTTATGCCTTTTTATGTGGCCAAAGTATTTTAGCTGCCGAACTTTGACCTCCCTCATTAGTTCTCTTTTCATACCTAGATTTTCTAGGACCTCCTTATTTGTTTTCATCTCTTTCCATGAGATACGCCCCATTCTTCTATATATCCACATTTCAAGAGCCTCGATTCTTTCTTCCAAATGCTTATTCATCGTCCATGTTTCTGCACCCTACAGAAATGCAGAATATATTTAACACTTTATGATTTTCAGTTTTAATTTGTGAGATAACTGTTTGGATGTCAGTATATGTTTCATGTTGTTGAATGTAGCTTTGGCCATTCCTATTCTCTTCTTGATTTCTGTTTCACATCTGCCATCTTCTGTTATTATATGACCAAGATATACGTAGCTCTTGACTTGTTCCAGGATTTTCCCATTTACGCTTATCTTTAATGTGGGTTTATCGTCTGTTTTGCTAATTATCATAGTTTTTGTTTTCTCAATATTAATGTCGAGTCCATATTCATGACTTATACTGTTCACTTGCTTCACTAGCTCTTGTAACTCCTGTTCGCTTTCAGCTAACGACACGGTATCATCTGCATATCTAAGGTTGTTTATTGACCTTCCACTGATGTTCAGTCCTGGTATTTCCTGTATCTGTTTGAAAATTTTTTCGGTGTATAAATTAAATAGGCAGGGGGACAGCACACAACCTTGTCTGACACCTCTTTTTATGTCTATGTATGGTGAATAATTCCTTCCCGATCTTACTGTGGCAGTTTGCTCCCAATAAAGGTTACTGAGTATTCTTATATCTTTTCCATCAATACCAATGTCTTTGAGGCATTCAATTATTTTCTCATGATGGACTCTGTCAAAAGCCTTCTTATAGTCAATGAAGCACATATACATACTTTTTTGGACCTCTGTATATTTTTCTGCTAATATTCTTAGGCAAAATATTGCCTCTCTTGTTCCACTGTTCCGTCTAAAACCAAACTGTTCTTCTTGGATTTCGCTGTCTACTTTACTTTTTATTCTTTCCTGTATGATTTTGAGCAGTATCTTAATTGCATGACTCATCGGGCTGATTGTTCTGAAGTCTGAACATTCTGTTGCATTTGGTTTTTTGGGCAATGTTATGAAAACTGATGTCTTCATGTCGTGTGGTATTGTGGTAATGTGAGAGGTTATTGATGTTACTACACTAAGGGTAAACAAAGTGAGGTCCAGCTGTGTAAGTTCCCTGAGTCTAATTGATGCTGATGATGTTCTCAGGGTCCCTATCCGCTACCTCTCTAAGATCTCACTCTGTGTAAAATAGTCTCTGTGATGTTGTGTGGCAAGTGTCTAGGGTAATTTATCTATTGTGATGTATGAACAATGTCAAACATAACTTTAACTCAATAAAAGTGAAGTAAGTAAGACTGTTGGTAAAGTTATATTAATATATTACAATTTTTTTTATTTTCCTGTACCTCAATTCTTTTGGGACAGGAATGTTTTCAAATCAAGAAAATTTTATTTACAACATATAAATAAATAAATAGGACCCTTTATCCATAACTGGTATATTAAAGTGTCACTGTATGTGTATCCCACAGTCTGATTTAATAATTTCTATAACAAAGAGTCAATTTGGTGAGGGTCTGTTGGTATCATCACGCCCACAGGAATTTATGTTCTGATTGTGGAAATTGTTAAGATGAAATATCACATGCCCATATAAAGGGACTTGACCTGACAGCCTGTCTGAGGTGGATGACTGTAGACTATTGTTGCGCACATATGTGACGCACAGATTACAAATTTATGATATGACTAGTTGATATGAAACAGAGTTTACTTTTGTTACAGTCAAAGTTATATCACCCATGATTTGATTTATACTTTTAAATTATATGAGTGATCTCTCTTGAATAGATTGATTTGGCGTATGAATCTAGATTCATGCATTTCGCATTTTGTGATAGCCAGAAAATAGATTGATCTTGTTCAATATGTTTATGGCCGGAATTTATATGTATTACTTGTCTAGTGCAAGAAGATTCGGTCTTATATTGTATATCTTTGTATGTTTAGGTCGGACTATATTCTTTGTGCTGAACTCTGGGGCGGGTATTCGTTTTCGAGGCATGCGTAGTGAGTCTCGACGAAGCCGCCTGAATATGGCTGTGTGTGTTTTTCGGTCTGGTCCTGTAAAATGGTTGAAAGTGATCTGTGAATGATCTTTCAGAAGGAGATTGTGTCTCTGCGAGATTCTAGTGTCAGAGATTCTCCTCATGTACTTTATTGTGTTTAATTCGGACTCCAGGTAATACCAGACCCTTTACTGATCTCCACTTCGTTAGATCTAGATGAACATCGGTTATCGAGCATCTAGGATCGTTTGTATATCGAAGAAGATGACAGGTTATCTTACAGCTCTTGTGACTTACATGAAGCAACCCTATTGAGATAGAAGTGTATGGAAACTCTATGAGAATATTTAATCCATATTGCGAATTAACTTCGGCCCATCATTTATCCTTCTTCTGAGTGAGTGAGCGAAACTCAAGAAGGTGGCCATTTTGGATTACTGTCATTACAATGAATCACTGTCAAGAGAACGGAATATTTATCCTACTATCGGACAGTGGTACGGAGATCTTGCTATGTTGGAAAAACCCACTATCGTGGTTTAACATTATTGTATAAACATCTGATATATACAGCTTAAGAACTTAACGAAGAAAAAGGGTTCGGCCAGTGAATTCTTATCCATGTCTACATATTCACCTCCACTGATGCGTTCAGTCAGTGGAAGTATAAGGCGATAATACACCACAACATTGAGGATTCTACTCATATCGTCTATTGTATTTATGCTATACGAACTGATGTTTGATGTTGCCATCTACTATTCAAATACCATGATTTACATTGTCAACATGTACCTATGACTTTATCCGTTCTGTCCAAGTGTGTGCGTCCTAATAAACAGTACAAACAACCACAGCAGTCTGTATCGGTGACTTATAGCTATGAGTGAATGAGTGCCTTATATTGGTCAACATACGAACACTCCACCATTCGCACAACTAACACGTTACACTCTCACTCCATATCTGCATAACCCTGCGTCGGTTGAGTTGACCTTTGCTCTACCTGCAGCACTGTCACGAAGTGGATTTAAGACTAGAGGTTGCCTACCTAAATAGACTAGACCCTAGTGGAAAGAAAGACTAAGAAGATAGATTTCAGAAGAAAATAACAGTGACTGTGGGAGATGAGGCTATTGGCGTCAAGGGTCGAGAACCGAAATTGACTCTCCCTTGCCACTAAGTGACGTAATGTTTTGCGATAACCTCACTACCTCTAGCTACCAAGACTGGGATAAGGTTTAATACTTAACACCACAGACACCACTTACAGACAACATATAGGTTGAAGTAAGTGACTGATCCAGCCGGAAAATTTACAATGGATTTTATTTACACCACACAAAAAAAAATTCATATAACATACTACAAAAATAGAATAAACATGCGTGTTCCTACACCTGGAAAGAACATAACAATTAATTTCAAGTGATTAGGTAAGGTAACCCCACAGTCGCCCTCCCCTCAACCTGTAAGGAAGAAAGGTAAGTAATACAACAACATGTGAAGGAGGATCTCGAACACCAGATCCGTCTTTCTCCTAATCAACCTGATATCATGTAAACACGCCCTAACTCCTACTGTCCGTCTGTCTGCAGACGTGGTTCTACACAAATGACGCGCCTACACCGCTGCTCCACTATAGGCTAAATATTCTCTGACTATCACAAGGCTAAATCTTCTCTGACTATCACAAAGTCCATGACCAGAACCCTTCTATCACCTCCGACACAACTTACAGATGACTTGCTGAGTTCTAATGTTATGTTCAGTGTCTGTCTGACACTCCTAGTTCCTACAGAAACGACTCCTCCACTACTCTCCTTCTCTCTTTCTATCTCGTGCAGTAAAGAGGGATGTTAACCCTTTCCCCTCTTCTCCGCCTGTTGTAGCTGCTGACTTGCTTGGTAAATTAAACTCGGGACGTGGTCTATTGCTGCTTCCAAATAGACGAATTATTACTTTGCAGTAGCCCGGATACCCTGCTCGTGGGCTCAAGGCTGTCGGGATTATTATGCCCGAAATTCACGACACTTTTTAGGCCCTGCGCCTATGATCAGTGTGTGTTTAACATGAGCGTAACTAGCTCCGAATTTTGGTAAGAACATCTGTTCTTGCTGAAGAAGTCTGTGCTTCCAGCTCCCTGCTCTCTCTTGGGTACAAAACTTTTGCACCAGTGACCACCTTGTCACCACTCCACTTTCTTTTCTGGCTCTGCCGACTCTTCTTCTCCTGAGAAGACCGGCGAACTTCTAGCCAGCTGTAGGACTACTGTAGCCCTCGCTGCCACGCCTGGAAAATATCTGCTGTGGACAAAACAATAACAAATATATATCGCACAACAAATTTCCCATATCCTTAACACTTAACTCCCTTAACTCTCACTCTTCAACACTTAAATCCCAACTCTTCAACCACTTAAGTCTCAAATATCTAACACTTAAGTTTTTGCAAATCTCTAACACCTAAGTTTTCAAATCTTTAACACCCAAGTTTTCCAATCTCGACCACTTAAGTTTTCCAATCTCGAACACTTAAGTTTCAAATCTCTAACACTTAAGTTTCAAATCTCTAACACTTAAGTTTCAAATCTTCCATACAGCTCCCATGCTCTAGTATCGCTTCAGCGATTAGTAAACATGCCTACCCCCACTTTCCCTCAAATACTGTCCTATCGACACTCTAATCTCCAGACTCAGCTGGCTTAATCTCTTACAGGCTGGCGGCTTAGGTTAGCCGTCACAACATTCTAACCACTGAATGAACCTGTTGCCAGTAAATTCCTGGCCCTACTATTTAACAATGATCGATGTGTTTACCTGGCTACCCAAATACAATAGACTTCACCCGAAACAATAATCTCCCGTCTCCATGAATTCAGCAGTATAAACATAGGTCTATTAAATAAGGGACTAATTAAAAATCCCAACTAGACCCGTAACTGCTGACTTCAAAATGTAGGTTTTACCCACACAGAGAAAAATACACAATTTCCCATGCTCTAACATTTAAAGCCACTCGTTCTATTACCACAGCGTTACACAAATTAGTCCGCTGGTAATTTACACACACTTGAACAATTAAATACACACCAAAACCCTAGCATATTATTCGCTAATATTATAATTCTGATAGCAATGTACATTAAAATCTCTAAAGGAACTGAAATCCTATTTTACAATGCAGGCCTAGTTATCTCCCCTCTCCTTCCGTTATCAGATTCACCCCACTAAAAAAAAAGGACCCGCAGCACGTGCTTAGGTACCCCTCTCCAAATCCTTGAAAATCACAATGAATTTACGTGCATCGTGTCTCAAAATTATAGTATTTAACATCTACCATCTTTAAGCTTTCATTATCTCATAAAAAGAATGAATGCACTCTGATAATAATTTAGATAAGAGGGAACTCATGGCATGTCCGTTACGAACTAAAATTAATTTAATTCCGCGAGCGTGTTTTACGCTGCACCATTTAAAATCACAAATCCAGGAAAAATTAGATCCCCTGTCTTCTGACAAATAACAGTAATATTCCAATTTATACAAACAGCTACTCTGAGGAAACTATCAAATTCCCTACTACCTTTTCACAAATTACCTAATTGCGCTGTCAGTTATATTCACTTAAAAGATTTAGCATTGATGGCTCTACTTCTATGAATTAACTTTACCTCCTAGAAACAACTCTGCAAAAATCTTATAAACTATTAAAGCTTAATTAACTTCATATTTACCAGCACGAATTTCTCTCGAAAGAGCAGTCGGCTCTGTGGCAGTTCCTTCCCAAGGCGTAGAAGTTCAAAAAATTCTCCCACTTCTGCCAGGGAATCCCGCTTATTTATTACCCCAGACCACGCTACGCGTGAGTCATAGCTAGGCTTTGTTCTTAAGCGGGTCGATCTATGAACCAACCAACGTGCCAGGAATCGCCCACGGTCATTTCTAAATTTAGAACTTACGGTCAAGCGGAAAATTTCCGTTGCTGACCTGTTTCCACGCGCTTAAAACTCCCCCTCTACCCCCATCTGATTTCACCCTTACTAAAAAATTATAGCGCGCGCACTGAGAAGAACCGAAAATGCTCTGCCATTATGTTACACTGGAAAAATCTTCCATGAACGAATTATCTCAATGAAACAGCGCGCTGGTGCCAGTCTAAAAGTTAAAACTACCATCTTTGCTAGAAACCGTAATTCTTAATCTACACAAAAAGTCCAAACTCTATTATTATACAAAGAGAAATAAAAAAAAACGAATAAGATAAAAATCCCACCGTAATCTTCCTTAAAAACGTAAAAAAAAAATGCTAGGAACCGAAACTTGGGGCCTGTTGTAAATTCAATCACATTAACTTCTCACATTACCCCCCTCTTCAAGTTCGTGGTACACGATCTAATTTAATGTGATCTTGTATTTCCAGACTGGCCCCTATACAAGTCTACAGATCTGACTGTCAGTCCTGAAGTCTCATGGTCACGACTGGTTATTTCCGCCTGGCGACTACAACTCCCATGGTTGTCCTGCGACTTTCTTCTTCTACGTTTCCTCCTTCTTCTTCTTCTACCAACTCCCATGCTCCGGTGGAAGAGTTGATCTTTCTTCGGACCTGTGCCATCCAATGGTGGGTCTGAACCTTCCTTGGCTATGTCCGTAAAAAAAACTGTCTTGGTCGGCTGCCCTGACCAACTGGCTTTGTGGCTGCCTGACGATGGCGACTACCTTGCTGCATCTCGGCGGGTTTGAGACCGCAGGTATATGGCGATGAAGGTGCGAACTATCTGGTGCTTCCAGCATAAATTCTCCGATCGCTTCACTCCCCTCTGGTTTGCCTAGAGGTTGCGTAGAGATTGCTCCTTTCTCTACTCTCCCACCAGGGGTTCTCACTGGGTTGCGCCTGACCTCAGCGACATCCGTTTCCCCTACTAAGCAGAACGCATTTGGTGGTACGTTTTTGCTTCTTGCCTCTTTGCAAGAGCCGCTTTCTGTTAGCGAGCTAGCAGCGGGATGGGGCCCATCTCCGTTTATAGGCAAACGGTTTCTCAGATCACTGTCCTCCTCCGTCTGAGTAAAGTGCTGGTCGGATGGGGCTCCAGGGCTGGTTGGAAACATATGTTCGCTCGATTCGCTGTCTTCTGCCCTATGAAGATTGCGCTGGTCGTGTACATACGTTCTACCACTCTTGTCAGTATGTTCCTCGCTCTCAGGAGGTAATACCATCGGGGGCCTAATTCCCGACGACAACGAAGGTATTTCCAAAATCAAAGGCGTCGCCGCTGTTTGGCCCTTCGGCTTAACAGGGCTGTCAGAGGGATACGCCTCTGCAAAAACCATTCCACTAACCTTGGAGGTATTTAACCTCTCCATCTCAAGGCGTGGCTGGTTGAGCTCTCGTGGGGCTCCGTGAATCCGGGACATTCCCTTTTCACTTCTCTGGCCTGTAGTAGGCCCCCTTGCACCAGCAAGGATCGGGACTGGGGGGTTTCCCAAAACTATATATGGGGCCCCCAAGATGAAGTCATAAGCTGGCTGTTCCATTACAGCAGCTTTGATTGTGCCACGCACAAACCTGCTCTCCACCTTAATATTGGCTATCTGCAGACGCTGTGAGGTCCCTCCCCTCAAAACTCCACCAATATCAACCTTTTCCTTAGTCATTTGGCCTGGTTGTACCAAATGTCGGGCGACTATACTCGGGTAAGTAAGCCCGCTGTCAAATAAACAAGTGGTAGCAGTCCCATTCACTACTGCTGGTCCGCTGTTAGAGAAACACTTCTCTGATTTGAAAGGTTCCCAATTGTTCCCTTTTTTCACTCTCACCGCCCTTAAACACGCTGTATGGTGAGTGGGTGGTTTGTTTACACACCGAGAAGTCCAGTGAGAGGTGGTACGGCAATTGCGACAGTACCTGTCATTTTCTCCCCTGTTTCTAGCAGGTTCATGAGACGTTGTCGCCTGTGCTCTGTTATGCGGTTGGGGCCGCAGGTTATGAATGGGATGGGGCTCCTTGCGAGACGGCCCCTGCTGCTGATGAGCAGAAGACGAAAACGACTGCGATGCCGATGCTCCTTGGTCCAGTGCTGGCAGGTCTGGGTGTTTTCGTTTCTGGCCCAGTACTTCGGCCTGTGCCGTCTGGAACCTTTCAGCAAAAAGAATGATCTGGTCCAGTTGCTGGGCGCCCTGCTCCGCCAGATACCTCCTCAAGTCAGGAGACATGTTTGCTTTCACTTGTTCGCACATGACAAGCTCTTCGAGTCCTTCAAAAGTTTTTGCTAGACCCGACAATTCTCTCCAACGAGTGAGATAATTCTTCAGCCTTTCTGCGAAATGGGGAAAACTTTCTCCTTTCTCCGGCCTGCTCTCCCTGAACATAGCTTGGCACTTACGGGGAGTCCACTGAAAGCGTTGTAACAGTGCGTTACGAAGGGCCTCAAAGTTATTTTGTTCATCACTGAGCATCTTACTATAGATGTCGTAGGCCTGGTTTTTCAACGACTGAGATAATTTGAGGCACCACAAACTCTCATCCAACCCGTACGCTTTTGCCATTCGTTCAAATTTTTCCAGGAATATGTCAATTTTCTCATTCCCGTTAGGGAAAGAGTCCATTGGAAAATTCATGGCTGCCATCCGGGGCCCTCCGTTTCCTGAGGTGTCTGTCGCCCCTGCTCCGGGAGAATCTCCGTTAGCCGAACTGCCTTCCGAAGATCGGTACTGCAGTTCCAGTGAACGCAGGGCAAGTTCATGCTGTCTCTCTGCTTCTGTGGCCCTTTCCTTCGCCTCCCTTTCTGCCTTTCTCTCCTCTGCCTGTCGGGCCTTCTCTTCTTTCTCCGCTTCCAATTTACGCAGGTCCATCTCTGCCAGTCGGGCCCTCTCTTCTTTCTCCGCTTCCAATTTACGCAGGTCCATCTCTGCCAGTCGGGCCCTCTCTTCTTTCTCCGCTTCCCTTTTCTCTCTCGTCTGCCGGTCTCCTGTTCCCTCATAATGTAAGCCCTAGTCTCGGCCTCATTCATCCCCATGCTTTTAGCTGCGTCCTTCCATGCAGTAAGTAGCTTGACCAATTCAGCCATCTTACCTGACAAATCAGCAGTAACTCACACGAGGGGAAATGACAAAAAAGGAACACGAAAAATTTACTGTTACCTTCTGGGCACTACTCCCTGTGTAACCAATGTCCCAAAACCCGAACTCAGACTAGCACCAATCTGAAGAACTACCTGAAAAAATTTTCATTAAGCAGCTACCTAAAAACCCGAATTTACCTTCCTGTTAAGAAAAATTCAGTTAGCCATCAGTTACCTCTAGTCATCAACTAACTACAGCTACAATCTGACTGCACCCTGTGGAGAAACTTCCTGTGGAAAAAAAAACTATTAGCTGGATCAGTTTATATATAGCTCTAGTCTAGGGGATATTATAAAGAAATCTATTTTCCAGAACTTTCCTATAGAAACAATCTATGAATCTTGACACGATCACAGAATTGATCCCAACAAAGATGATCTACCGGACGAACGCCGCCACTTTGTCAAGCTCAAGATCACAGAATTGAACGTAACAAAGATGATTCACCGGACGATAGCACCCACTTTGTCACGAAGTGGATTTAAGACTAGAGGTTGCCTACCTAAATAGACTAGACCCTAGTGGAAAGAAAGACTAAGAAGATAGATTTCAGAAGAAAATAACAGTGACTGTGGGAGATGAGGCTATTGGCGTCAAGGGTCGAGAACCGAAATTGACTCTCCCTTGCCACTAAGTGACGTAATGTTTTGCGATAACCTCACTACCTCTAGCTACCAAGACTGGGATAAGGTTTAATACTTAACACCACAGACACCACTTACAGACAACATATAGGTTGAAGTAAGTGACTGATCCAGCCGGAAAATTTACAATGGATTTTATTTACACCACACAAAAAAAAAATTCATATAACATACTACAAAAATAGAATAAACATGCGTGTTCCTACACCTGGAAAGAACATAACAATTAATTTCAAGTGATTAGGTAAGGTAACCCCACAGTCGCCCTCCCCTCAACCTGTAAGGAAGAAAGGTAAGTAATACAACAACATGTGAAGGAGGATCTCGAACACCAGATCCGTCTTTCTCCTAATCAACCTGATATCATGTAAACACGCCCTAACTCCTACTGTCCGTCTGTCTGCAGACGTGGTTCTACACAAATGACGCGCCTACACCGCTGCTCCACTATAGGCTAAATATTCTCTGACTATCACAAGGCTAAATATTCTCTGACTATCACAAAGTCCATGACCAGAACCCTTCTATCACCTCCGACACAACTTACAGATGACTTGCTGAGTTCTAATGTTATGTTCAGTGTCTGTCTGACACTCCTAGTTCCTACAGAAACGACTCCTCCACTACTCTCCTTCTCTCTATCTATCTCGTGCAGTAAAGAGGGATGTTAACCCTTTCCCCTCTTCTCCGCCTGTTGTAGCTGCTGACTTGCTTGGTAAATTAAACTCGGGACGTGGTCTATTGCTGCTTCCAAATAGACGAATTATTACTTTGCAGTAGCCCGGATACCCTGCTCGTGGGCTCAAGGCTGTCGGGATTATTATGCCCGAAATTCACGACACTTTTTAGGCCCTGCGCCTATGATCAGTGTGTGTTTAACATGAGCGTAACTAGCTCCGAATTTTGGTAAGAACATCTGTTCTTGCTGAAGAAGTCTGTGCTTCCAGCTCCCTGCTCTCTCTTGGGTACAAAACTTTTGCACCAGTGACCACCTTGTCACCACTCCACTTTCTTTTCTGGCTCTGCCGACTCTTCTTCTCCTGAGAAGACCGGCGAACTTCTAGCCAGCTGTAGGACTACTGTAGCCCTCGCTGCCACGCCTGGAAAATATCTGCTGTGGACAAAACAATAACAAATATATATCGCACAACAAATTTCCCATATCCTTAACACTTAACTCCCTTAACTCTCACTCTTCAACACTTAAATCCCAAATCTTCAACCACTTAAGTCTCAAATATCTAACACTTAAGTTTTTGCAAATCTCTAACACCTAAGTTTTCAAATCTTTAACACCCAAGTTTTCCAATCTCGACCACTTAAGTTTTCCAATCTCGAACACTTAAGTTTCAAATCTCTAACACTTAAGTTTCAAATCTCTAACACTTAAGTTTCAAATCTTCCATACAGCTCCCATGCTCTAGTATCGCTTCAGCGATTAGTAAACATGCCTACCCCCACTTTCCCTCAAATACTGTCCTATCGACACTCTAATCTCCAGACTCAGCTGGCTTAATCTCTTACAGGCTGGCGGCTTAGGTTAGCCCGTCACAACATTCTAACCACTGAATGAACCTGTTGCCAGTAAATTCCTGGCCCTACTATTTAACAATGATCGATGTGTTTACCTGGCTACCCAAATACAATAGACTTCACCCGAGACAATAATCTCCCGTCTCCATGAATTCATCAGTATAAACATATGTCTATTAAATAAGGGACTAATTAAAAATCCCAACTAGACCCGTAACTGCTGACTTCAAAAATGTAGGTTTTACCCACACAGAGAAAAATACACAATTTCCCATGCTCTAACATTTAAAGCCACTCGTTCTATTACCACAGCGTTACACAAATTAGTCCGCTGGTAATTTACACACACTTGAACAATTAAATACACACCAAAACCCTAGCGTATTATTCGCTAATATTATAATTCTGATAGCAATGTACATTAAAATCTCTAAAGGAACTGAAATCCTATTTTACAATGCATGCCTAGTTATCTCCCCTCTCCTTCCGTTATCAGATTCACCCCACTAAAAAAAAAAGGACACGCAGCACGTGCTTAGGTACCCCTCTCCAAATCCTTGAAAATCACAATGAATTTACGTGCATCGTGTCTCAAAATTATAGTATTTAACATCTACCATCTTTAAGCTTTCATTATCTCATAAAAAGAATGAATGCACTCTGATAATAATTTAGATAAGAGGGAACTCATGGCATGTCCGTTACGAACTAAAATTAATTTAATTCCGCGAGCGTGTTTTACGCTGCACCATTTAAAATCACAAATCCAGGAAAAATTAGATCCCCTGTCTTCTGACAAATAACAGTAATATTCCAATTTATACAAACAGCTACTCTGAGGAAACTATCAAATTCCCTACTACCTTTTCACAAATTACCTAATTGCGCTGTCAGTTATATTCACTTAAAAGATTTAGCATTGATGGCTCTACTTCTATGAATTAACTTTACCTCCTAGAAACAACTCTGCAAAAATCTTATAAACTATTAAAGCTTAATTAACTTCATATTTACCAGCACGAATTTCTCTCGAAAGAGCAGTCGGCTCTGTGGCAGTTCCTTCCCAAGGCGTAGAAGTTCAAAAAATTCTCCCACTTCTGCCAGGGAATCCCGCTTATTTATTACCCCAGACCACGCTACGCGTGAGTCATAGCTAGGCTTTGTTCTTAAGCGGGTCGATCTATGAACCAACCAACGTGCCAGGAATCGCCCACGGTCATTTCTAAATTTAGAACTTACGGTCAAGCGGAAAATTTCCGTTGCTGACCTGTTTCCACGCGCTTAAAACTCCCCCTCTACCCCCATCTGATTTCACCCTTACTAAAAATTATAGCGCGCTCACTGAGAAGAACCGAAAATGCTCTGCCATTATGTTACACTGGAAAATCTTCCATGAACGAATTATCTCAATGAAACAGCGCGCTGGTGCCAGTCTAAAAGTTAAAACTACCATCTTTGCTAGAAACCGTAATTCTTAATCTACACAAAAAGTCCAAACTCTATTATTATACAACGAGAAATAAAAAAAAACGAATAAGATAAAAATCCCACCGTAATCTTTCCCTAAAAAAAATGCTAAAAACTTGGGGCGTCACAAGCAATCATATTCACCACTGGTGCGCGTAAGGAGAAGATACAGAAGTCATCATATTTTACAGAGGCGGAAACTTTACAGTGGCGGCTCTTTACAGTGGTAGGCCAGTTCCCTGGGTCCAGCCTTCGCAGTCTTAATCTTCAGAAGTCATCTAGTATTCTAGGTCAGCGCTTGTTTATCTTTGTAACAGAACAGACAGCAGTACACATTGGTATTAAATTGAACAGTTGACTATTTGGCAGGAAATAAAGCATTATTGAACTAAGAAGTCTGTATTTCATCGGTGGATCTTCTATATACTAATTGTTGAACTTTGTAATAAATTAGTTCAAGAATTTAAAAATTTATTAAAAGTGGCAAGTTAATTTACATTAAAAAAACTGTGCCTGCTTTGCAACACCCTATCCACAACACATACTATTCAATGATATATTGTATGCTATATGCATTTATGCTATTTATGTCTACATGTTATTTGTTTATATGTAATAGTTGTTTATATGTTTGCGGGCCTGGATGGGTGGTGACTAGTATAAGGTATACCGAGTGACATTGGTCTTATACTAGTGTTCTGTAGAGAGCAAATTTCTTAATTGAATTTGCATGCAACATCAGTTGCTATTTTTGTTAGTTGTGATGAGGTGTTCGTTTCTTCATTGTTTTTGTTAATAATTTTGTGTTCCTTAGTTTTGGTTGATCTGTTTGTATTTGTAGATCTCCCCTTTTCTGTCATTTATTTTTATACACCATTTTATGTTTATACACTGTAGCGTTATTTGTTTTGTTATTACCTTGCAGGTATCATCACATACTTTGTGACATTATTTTTGGTTAAGCTTTTTCATTTATTTGATTTCTGCAAGTGTTTTCATATTGTCTTTATGATTGTCCTTTGTAAATGTCTTTGGTTGACATAAGATATATGAGGTATTTTTGAGTACACTTATATGATAGTACAGGCCAGTACTTTATTATTATTATTACTGTACAAAGAAGTATACAAGACCTGTATAAGGCTTGTCTCCCACAGTGATTGGGATAGAAATATATTATTTTCCACAGGTACTCAAGTGATCATTTGTTTCATTATTAACAAGATAACCATATAAGGTCTTTGACTAAGACTAAGAGAGTAAAATAAAGTGAAGTGAGTATACAAGTCTATAGTACAGACTTGTTTCCCATTAAAGTGGGATAAGGTAATTTATTTACTTTTTCAGGTTACTGATTTCATAAGACAGGATGGCTAATTTAGATTACTTTATCCAGCAAGGGTTAACCCTTGGTAAGTCTGGTAAAGAATTAGAAGAATATTCATCTGCTCAATTTGCCATTGCATTAAAATCAGAAGAGAAAAAACAAAAAGATGAGAATAAATGGAAAGCAGAAGTTGAACAAAAGAAGATAGATGCTGAAAATTTCAGATTGCAGATGCAAGCTGAGGAGAAAAAAGCTGCTGCTGAGGAGAACAAAGCTGCTGCTGAGGAGAAAAAAGCTGCTGCTGAGGAGAGAAAACTTCAAATAGAAGAAAAAAAATTAGAAGCTGCTGCTCAAGCTGCTGCTGAGGAAAGAAAATTTCAAGCTGAGGCTGAACAAAAAAGATTAGACAGAGAAGCTGAAGAGAGAAAAGCAATAAGAGAACATGAATTTGAGTTAGAGAAATTAAAATTGACAAGTATGAGTAATGTTAATCAATCATTTAGTGGTAATGGTAAACCCTTTACTTACAAGGTCAAGGTACCAGTGTTCAACTCTGCCAGTGATGACATAACATTCTGGCTTAATAGATTTGAACGTGCTTGTCGAGCTCATAATGTGGATAAATCACAATATGCTAATCAGTTGTCTGAGAATCTAAAAGGTGATTCTCTGACGAGTTTATGTTTGGTTGAAGAGGCTGACAAGGATAATTATGAAGTTATCAGGGCAGCCTTGATAAGGAAATATCAACTGTCTGAGGAAGGTTATCGTATTTTGTTTAAGACGATGGTACCTGAGACAGGGATAGAATTCTCAGAATTCATTGCAAAAGCACGTCTTACATTTCAACGATGGATTGAATTATCCAAAATAGAGAAAACATATGACGCTCTTATGGATTTGTTGCTCAGAGACAAGATCATGTCCTCTGTGAACAAACAATTCCTTGAATTTTTACAACGAGCGTAAACCTCAAACACTAAAACAAATGCAAGAATTTTGTGACCAATACGTCACTGCACATCCTGACGTAACTCTTAGCAACACTAAGATTAAAGAGGGTATGCCAGTTGCGTCAGCAACACAATATAATAATAATTACTCACACAAGTTCCAAGGAGCTCAAAATAAATTTGACAAAAAGGTTAATTGGAATAAGTATCAAAACCAAGGTAACCACCCAAATCAGGGTTCTTCTTCGAAGAACTGGAATCGGGCTGACAGTCCTCGATTCAGGGGTGGCCATAATTATAGACATTTCCGCAAAGGAAGTCACTATAGGAACTACCCAAGTTTTCCTTCATGGAAACAACAAAACCAACATTACAGAGACACTCATTATAATGAGCATGATGATTATGATCATGAACATTATGATTCAAACCCAAATAGGGGTTATAACAGACGAGACAATAATAACTATAGAGGTTATAATAATCGAGGTAGATCACAATACAAAAGAGGTAAATCACATTACCAGGCTAACTCTGCACAGCAAGAGTTCCATGAAGCCGGTAATCAAGCTAATGATAAGAAAGACTCTAATAATGTGGGATGTTCTGCTTTCGATTTTGGTAGAGCATCTCAATGTTCCCAATGCAAAACATTATTCGATCCAACCACGGTTTCTACTTTAAGCTGTGGTCATCCTCTCCCCGCTCTTCCTGCGTCAGTCGCGCATGATGGAAGAGGTGCTCTTATCTTGAATAGAGGTCTAGTAGATGGTACTCCGGTCTCAATTCTTTTCGATTCGGGGTGCACCACCATTGGAGTGAGGCAGTCACTCATAGATCCTTCTCGAGCCACTGGCAAAGTAATCAAATGCGTAACATTTGGTGGCACATTGGAGAAGTACTCTACTGCCATTGTCAACATTGCTACTCCCTTCTTTACGGGAGATGTGCACGCATGTCTTCTCCCGAATCCGATCGCTGATCTTATAATCGGTCGCATTCATGGAGTGAAAGAATGCACTCCGCAACAAATTGCTGATTGGGAAAATAGGAATATACAAACTGCTAATGCTGTAGTCACTAGGGCTCAAGCTCTTAACGTGCCTCAATCTTCGCCTTCTGAAGATAACGATACACAGAACCAAGGTGATCCCTTGGAAATTTCTCGTGACTCATTCATAAAGAAACAGGAAGATGATCCTACTTTAAAAAAATTCTTCACGCTAGCGACAAAAGGTGATCCAAATAAAGATACGAATCGTAAATCTTGGATTTGATTGAAGAATGGCGTACTTGTACGAATGGTACAAGACTCCGCTAGGTCCAGTCATTCTCAAATTCTTGTGCCCAAAAATATGAGAGTTAAAATTTTACAGCACGCTCATGATTCTCAGTGTGCTGGGCATATGGGTTTTTCCCGTACTAAATCTAGAGTTCTTGCATCTTTCTTTTGGCCTTTTGTGAATAAGGACATACGAATCTATTGTCGATCTTGTAAGGTATGTCAAGAAGTTAAATCCAAAGGTCCACGTCATGCTGCACCTATTCAGGCTGCAGATATTCCAATTCGACCATTTCAAAAAATGGCGATAGACATCATCGGTCCATTTAAGACAAAGTCTGCTAGAGGACATCAATTTATCCTGACGTGTGTTGATATGTGCACACGTTGGCCAGAGGCTATTCCTCTGAAGAGCATAACTACTGCTGATATTGCAGATGCTCTTTGGCTCATATTTTCTCGTCTGGGATTCCCAGGAGAAATATTATCAGACCATGGTACCCAACTCATATCGGATACCATGTCTCAAGTGATGTCGACTCTTACAATAGAGAGATCTCTGAGTATTATTTATCATCCTTTGTCTAATGGGATGGTAGAACGTCTGAATAGAACGCTGAAAAACTTGTTAGGTAAGATAACTGAAGACCATCCTCAGGATTGGGACAGGGTTTTACCCGCGGCTCTCTTTGCATACAGAGAGGTCGCCAACGAACATACAGGATTTTCTCCCTTTGAAGTTGTTTTTGGTGCGAAACCGCGAGGTCCTATGTTCTTACTTCATGACCTTATAACTGCTGATAATATTGTCGATGACACAAAATCCTCTTACGAATATGTCATTGCACTTAGACACAAGATTATTGAAGCATGCAAATTGGCAACTGCTTCTTCTGAATTTGCGAAACAGAAGGCAAGGCAATTTGCCAATAAGAAGAGATGCTTGCGACAACTTTGTCCAGGTGACAAAGCATTTGTCTTGCTACCTTGTAGGGAAAACAGACTTCTTATTTCTTGGAAAGGTCCGTACGATGTAATATCAAAAGTTTCCGATGTTGACTATATCGTCGATATTGACGGGAAGCATAAAACCTTCCACATCAACATGCTTACGGAATTCCATGAACGTCCGGATTATTTACAACCTGTTTTCCAGGCAACGGACGATTCTCCAGTCCCACGTGGACATTACTCATCACTGTCAGTAATACAGGATGAGGAAACGAGTTTCTCGGATGTGAATCTCCCTTTTCCGATGATTCCACTTTATTCTAATGAATCATGGAAAGACGTTACGATTTCTCCCGAGTTATCTCTAGGAGAACAGAGACAAGTTTTCTACTATGTTACAACAATTTTAGGATGTCCTTACTGACATTCCTGGTCGAACTAATGTCATTGAACATGACATTATTCTTACTGACCATAATCCTATAAGAGTCAGATCGTATCCTATCCCGATACATTTTCAAGCACAGGTTGGGAAAGAGTTAGATGAGATGATAGATTTGGAAATAATTGAACCATCCACATCAGCATATTCTTCGCCGATGGTTATTGTACGAAAAAAAGACAATAACATACGTCTTTGCGTTGATTATCGCAAATTGAACCAAGTGACGAAATTTGATGCTGAACCTATGCCTTTACTAGAAGAGCTACTTACTAGACTATCGAATTCTGATTTCTTCACTAAACTTGATTTGTCTAAGGGATATTGGCAAGTTCCTCTATCCGAACACGCCAAACCGTTTACTGCTTTTTCGACACCTAGGGGTCTATTCCAATGGAATTTCATGCCTTTCGGCCTTATGAACGCCCCTGCAACATTCGTACGCATGATGCGTCGGATCTTATCTCATCGTACAGATGTCATTGCATATCTTGATGACATCTGTCTTTTCAGTGATACTTGGGAAGATCACTATAACGGGTTAAATGAATTACTGTCTATCTTACGCGAGCATAACCTTACAGCAAAACCATCTAAAGCCTGTATTGGTTTTAGCGAAATATCTTTCTTGGATCATCGTGTTGGTCATGGTTTCTTAAAAACAGAGGACCATAATACAAGTAAAATACTTAACATTTCTATTCCTAAGACTAAAAAGCAAGTGCGAACTCTCTTAGGTCTCATACAATTTTATGGACGATTCATTCCGAATCTGTCCTCAATTATGTCACCTTTTTCTTCTTTGCTAAAGAAAGGGTCTCCTAATATAGTCCATTGGACTCAAGAATGTCAATCCTCTTTGGATAAGATTAAAACTATGATTTCTACTTCACCTATTTTAATGTTACCTACTAAAGCTAAGACATTTATTCTTCGTAGTGACGCTTCATCCACAGGGATTGGAGCAGCACTAATGCAAGAGTACTCCGGAACTCTGCATCCTGTGATGTATATTTCTCGGAAACTAAATGCCGCAGAGAAGAATTACTCGGTCCTAGACCGTGAATTATTGGCTATGGTTTGGTCAATCCTGAAACTTCAAAGATTTCTTCTTGGCGCGCATTTCATTGTGGAAACTGACCAGAAAGCTCTTACGGCTATTCAGAGTAAAAATCTGAAGAGTGCGAGATCAACGCGATACGCGATTGCTCTTCAGCCTTTTCATTTTTCGGTGCGAGCTATCCGTGGTTCGGAAAATGTGATGGCAGATATCTTATCTAGATGCCAACATGATTCCACCTAACCGTTAGATCCTGAGATTTTTACAGGTCTAACTCTACTACACTTTTTTTCTATACTAAAATATGTACACATATGTAATATATCATATATTGATTGTATCACTACTTAGCGGTTCATTGATGTATATTCACCGCTAGTCTTTCGATGTTTTTCGTCTTTGATAATCATGATGTTAAGATACCTAAGATGAAATTTTTGGATAAACTATTGTAGAAATTGTGGCATTGCCAGTATTGTAGTATGCGTTGGTGACACCTCTCTGGAAATATTTATACTTAGAGAAATACTTTCTCTAAGATCCTGAGATATATTCTCACTTGTCGTGCCATATGACGACATAGCCTTATATTAGGCGTTACATTTGTTTGGAATGCTTATCATCTGCGCATTGTTATTCGTGCCTTGTGAGCCTGTTGTATGTTGCTCCTAGATGTATTTCCCCCCAAAAAATGTACCATTTTTTTTCCCGGGGGGTGTGGTAATCTGTTGCGCACATATGTGACGCACAGATTACAAATTTATGATATGACTAGTTGATATGAAAAAGATATTACTTTTGTTACAGTCAAAGTTATATCACCCATGATTTGATTTATACTTTTAATTATATGAGTGATCTCTCTTGAATAGATTGATTTGGCGTATGAACCTAGATTCATGCATTTCGCATTTTGTGATAGCCAGAAAATAGATTGATCTTGTTCAATATGTTTATGGCCTGAATTTATATGTATTACTTGTCTAGTGCAAGAAGATTCGGTCTCATATTGTATATCTTTGTATGTTTAGGTCGGACTATATTCTTTGTGCTGAACTCTGGGGCAGGTATTCGTTTTCGAGGCATGCGTAGTGAGTCTCGACGAAGCCGCCTGAATATGGCTGTGTGTGTTTTTCGGTCTGGTCCTGTAAAATGGTTGAAAGTGATCTGTGAATGATCTTTCAGAAGGAGATTGTGTCTCTGCGAGATTCTAGTGTCAGAGATTCTCCTCATGTACTTTATTGTGTTTAATTCGGACTCCAGGTAATACCAGACCCTTTAATGATCTCCATTTCGTTAGATCTAGATGAACATTGGTTATCGAGCATCTAGGATCGTTTGTATATCGACGAAGATGACAGGTTATCTTACAGCTCTTGTGACTTACATGAAGCAGCCCTATTGAGATAGAAGTGTATGAAAACTCTATGAGAATATTTAATCCATATTGCGAATTAACTTCGGCCCATCATTTATCCTTCTTCTGAGTGAGTGAGCGAAACTCAAGAAGGTGGCCATTTTGGATTACTGTCATTACAATGAATCACTGTCAAGAGAACGGAATATTTATCCTACTATCGGACAGTGGTACGGAGATCTTGCTATGATGGAAAAACCCACTATCGTGGTTTAACATTATTGTATAAACATCTGATATATACAGCTTAAGAACTTAACGAAGAAAAAGGGTTCGGCCAGTGAATTCTTATCCATGTCTACATATTCACCTCCACTGATGCGTTCAGTCAGTGGAAGTATAAGGCGATAATACACCACAACATTGAGGGTTCTACTCATATCGTCTATTGTATTTATGCTATACGAACTGATGTTTGATGTTGCCACCTACTATTCAAATACCATGATTTACATTGTCAACATGTACCTATGACTTTATCCGTTCTGTCCAAGTGTGTGCGTCCTAATAAACAGTACAAACGACCACAGCAGTCTGTATCGGTGACTTATAGCTATGAGTGAATGAGTGCCTTATATTGGTCAACATACGAACACTCCACCATTCGCACAACTAACACGTTACACTCTCACTCCATATCTGCATAACCCTGCGTCGGTTGAGTTGACCTTTGCTCCACCTGCAGCACCCATCATATTCACCACTGGTGCGCGTAAGGAGAAGATATAGAAGTCATCATATTTTACAGAGGCGGAAACTTTAAAGTGGCGGCTCTTTACAACTATGCAAGTGTGTTACGTACATTTATTACCTAAGGGGGTAGTCTTCGGTCCTGCCAAATGTACGCACCAGTCTTAAGATAGTTATATTATTTGTGCGTTCGATTGATTCACGCACTGACGTGCACAATGCTGTGTGAGTTGCTTTGGACGCACGTGTAACCTAGTTGAGTAGTTTGTGACGTCATGTTTTGAAGTGGAAACATGGAACTGGCTTGTGTCCATGATTGTAATTTTATATTGTGTATCCAATGGCATGTTGAAGGAAGCCATTTATTATTGTGATTTGTATTGGTCTTCAGGTCGAAGCCAATCGCAGTTATGTCACGTAAGTTATCGCCCACTTCTTATTTTAATGCTGCATAAAAAGGCCGCTCTACTACTAATCTAGCGGGAATTTTATCATTCCTAGAATGGATCTACAGAGTCGCTTGCCTTTAAGATTTGGATCGTAGACGGAGAATTCCTACGAGTAGAAGAAGTTATATTGTTTACCTTATGCACATGTTTTAAATGCCGTACATGCTTCAATGCCAAAGTCGTGGCATGGATGTAAAGAGAGGGTAGCCAACTGAAAGCCTTTAACTGATAGGATTATCGTATATGACTTTGTGTGAAATTATATGATGTACAACGCTATGTAGGATGAACGTCTGGGAATTTTAACAAATGTAATATGGAAGATTTCATCCCAGAGTATGAATACGTTACCATGATAGACGTCCTTGAAAGAAGGTCAACGGTCGTGACTGAGAAGGATATTATACGGTAACAGTTTTGTAATCCTTAGTCTATGGACAGAGGTCTTTACTAGAAGAGAATCTTCAGGAACTTTAGCAGCAATAATTAATATGTTGTCGTGTGATCTTTGCGCCTGTGACGATGTCCGTCTTGTCCACTTCGTGTCCTGGTGAATAAAATCTATGTAAAGTTACCAACGACTTGTGTGCTGCCAATACTTGACCAGTTCACCCAATTCAAGATACTTGTTGGTTTTCGTTTGAAAAACATTGTTGACATTTATTCCGTTGTAACCATTCGCGTTTCAATTCATCACTATGAAAACGACACCAACAATAACTGGTAGGCCAGTGCGGTCTGGAAGTAATTTCAGGAACGTACCCATCCAATTGATCGTTTGAAAAGAAGAATTTTTACTTTCAAGGCGACATCATCTCAATTTGGATCCTAGCGGAATATGAATCAAAATCAACTCAAATGCTCAAGGTCTTCAATCAACCTCCACGTCAAGTTTCACAGTGACTGATTACTTGGAGATCATCTCTTCATCATTATTGCGTGCGAGCTGTAATCTAGATAAGCAGAACGAAGTATTTTATCTGTAGACGTACATACACGGGGACGAGGCACTTTGATTTTTACCTGCACGCGAGCTAAGTATAACTTGTATCCGTTATACACTTTATTACAATTAGCTGTGCCTTAAATGTCCATATATATATATTTTCTATGTTATGTGTTATGTTTTGTGTATTCTTCGCGGGAGGTTGGGAGGTAGATCTGACGAACGAGATCCATCTCGAAGCCAATTCGGGCTCTTCGTCAGACGTTCTGTAGGACATTATTTTGCAGACTTCCCGCAGTGGAATGTTCCTACGCGTGAGCGTAGAAGGATTCTAGGTCCACTGTGTCTGGTGGTCTGTGACACCTGTCTGTTTTAGCTGTAGTGTCACGTTTACTTGTTGTTTTTGGTAGCTATTTTTACTTGTACCTTAGTTTTATGATGAATTTTGTATGTGATTATTGTCCATCTCACCTTTCCTGTCGTTCAGTTTTTTACAAAACCTATGTTTTTTACACTGTGTTGTCCATTGTCTTGTGCATTATTTAATCGCAGTTATCATCGTAATTCTTTACGACATTCCATTTTAGTTTCTCATTTTATTTTAATTGGATTTCTGCGAACGTCTTCGTTTGTTTTGAATATCTTGTCGTGTCATTATTGTGCTATTGTCTGTCACATTACTGCTTTCACACCATTACATGTTATAAATTACATTATTAATTATTAATATTATTGCCTATTATATAAATTGATTTTACCGTTCTAGAACAGGAACGAAGAACACTAGTTGTAGTAACACTTTTAAGTAGTATTATTACATAATAATATTGAAATGGCTACCTTAGACTATTTCATTAAGCAAGCAAAAGCTCTTCAGATGGCTCCTGATGAAGCTAAAGCATTTGCACTGTCAGAATATAAGAAAGCTCAAGAAATAGAAGCTGATCAGAGAAGATTGGAAACTTTACGTTTGGAAAATTTGAAATTTGAGGCAGATCAAAAACGGATTGAGGCTGAGGAACAAGAGAAGAAGATGAAATTTGAGGCAGATCAAAAAAGGATTGAGGCTGAGGAGAATGAAAAGAAGAGGAAATTTGTAGCTGAGGAAGATGAGAAAAAAATGAGATTAACTGCTGAGGAGAATGAGAAAAAAAATGAGATTAACTGCTGAGGAAGATGAGAAAAAAATGAGATTAGCCGCTGAATTAGAAGAGAAACGATTTCTGCGAGAGGCAGAACAGAAACAAAAGGAGGCTGAAGAAAGACTTAGAAAAGAAATGGAACAGAAACAAAAGGAAATGGAAGAGAGAAGATTGATAGCGGAACAAAATGTAAAACGACTTCAGCTTGAGATGGAAGAGAATGAAAAAAAACGACAGCATGAACTGAAATTAGCAGAGTCAGAATATGAGAGACTTAGGTTAACTCAGGAATCTAATTCTCAGAGAACTTTTGAAAGCCACACTTCATCCAGACAGGATCATTTTAAGGAATTCACCTTAAATTGCCAAAATTTAATCCCCCGTCTGATGACGTAATATTCTTCCTAGATAGGTTTGAGGCCACTTGTGGGTCTTATAACGTGGATAAAGCGCTATACTGTACATATTTATCCAGATTACTTACAGGGGATGCATTAGCAGTTTATCATACCACCAGCATTGGTGAGAAAAATGACTACAATGCTCTTAGAGCAGCACTTCTGCAAAAATTCCAAATGACAGAAAACGAATATCGTTTGAGATTTCACACATTACTACCTCAATCTGCCAGAAATTTTAGTGATTTTCTGTCACAGATACGACTAACATTAGAAAGATGGATCGAATTATCCAAAATTGAAAAGTCGTATGAAGGTCTCTTTGATTTACTGATGCGCGATAAGGTACTTTCGTCGGTAAATCCTACATTTCTCGCATTTTTACACGAACGGAAACCTTTATCAATGAAAAACTTAGAAGAACATGCAAAAAAATTTTTGCACTCCTCACCCAGCATGGATCTAAGTAACGCGCAGATTAAGAGTGAATTGCCTGTTGCTTTTGCAGCACAACAAAACAATTTTTCACGCAATCGTTCTTTTAGTGCTGATAGGTATGTCAATAAGGGAAATAATCATAATTTCAACAATGATAACTTTTACAAAGGGAAGCAATTTCAACAATCTGCTCCATTTAATGTTTCTTGGAACCAAACTCACAGATCGCGAGATTTTGGTAACAATTATTTTAAAAATAATCAAGGACATTATAATAAACAAAACTGGAGATCAAGATCTCAGGGTCCGCAAAACAGACAATTTTTTGGAAATAAACCATTTAACCAACATCATAACGATCATTCTACAAATTATCGGACTAATCCAAATTTTAACTCTAGCAGAAACGACAATTATGGCAATTTTAATGACAAAAATCACAATCGATCGCGCCGACGAGATAGATCGTCGAATAATACAGGTAGACATTCTAATGTTGCTTTTAATGATACACAGGCTAACATTGAACAGGGTAAAGTAGCTGAAACTCACAATGCTATGTCTTGTTCTCTAGATTGTTCCCAGGTGAAAGACTGTCCAGAATGCTCGACTCTTTTCCAGCCTAAGGCGATCACGACGCTGCGTTGCGGACATACCTTGCCTAGCCTGCCTGCAGTCTGTACAGCCACTGCTGCGTCAGTACACCAGGGACAGGGCTCTCTTAAGTTTCACAAGGGATTTGTCAATAATATTTCATGCTCTCTCCTATTTGACTCAGG
The DNA here is from genome assembly GCA_024509875.1 of Oreohelix idahoensis. Classification (NCBI taxonomy): domain Eukaryota; kingdom Metazoa; phylum Mollusca; class Gastropoda; order Stylommatophora; family Oreohelicidae; genus Oreohelix; species Oreohelix idahoensis. The sequence goes on from JAMPIV010011917.1 coordinate 250,828, forward strand.
TTGTACAGCAATCGGTGTCCGGACTTCGCTGATCAACCCAAGTTGTGCCACGAGCCGGGTTGTCAAATGTGTAACATTTGGTGGCACAATTGAAACATTTCCCACTGCTATTATTGATCTTCATACTCCTTTCTTTACAGGAAAGATCCAAGCATGTCTTCTGCCTAACCCAATTTGTGATGTAATACTGGGTCGCATACATGGTATTAAAGAGTGTACACCACAGCAAATAGCTGAATGGGAAAAGCGACATATTCAAACTGCAAATGCAGTAGTGACTAGAGCGCAAGCTACTAATATGTCGCATGATACACCTATTGAACCTACAGTTCATACCACTTGTGATGATGATGCTCCTATTTCACGGGAGTTGTTTGCAACATTGCAAAAGAATGATAATTCATTAAAAAAATTCTTTCAGTATGTTAACAAAAAGAATACAAGCAACAAACTTGCAAAATCTAGACATGACTTTATACTTAAAAATGGGATTTTGGTTAGAGTAATACGGGAAAAGGATTTATCCTTATGTTCTCAGATTCTTGTCCCATCCTGTATGAGATCTCGTATATTACGACATGCTCATGACTCGCAATGTGCGGGCCATATGGGTTTTTCGCGTACCAAATCCAGAGTGCTTTCGGCATTCTACTGGCCAGGCGTCCATAGAGATGTTACTCTCTATTGTCGGTCCTGTTTGATATGTCAAGAAGTTAAGGTACGGGGTCCATTTCATGCGGCTCCTATTCAAGCTGCGGACATCCCGATTAGACCATTTGATAAAATGGCCATTGACATTATTGGTCCAATGCTTCCATCTGCTAGAGGGCATACGCATATTCTTACGTGCATTGATATGTGCACTCGTTGGCCTGAGGCCATCCCTCTCAAGAACACTTCATCTGCCAGTGTAGCAGAGGCATTGATGTTAATCTTCTCACGCATTGGTTTTCCACGGAAAATCTTGTCGGATCATGGGGTTCAGTTCATTTCTGAATCCATGTCTCAAGTTATGAAGACATTAGGTATAGACAGATCTCTTAGTTCTATTTATCATCCGATGTCAAATGGGTTAATTGAGCGTCTCAATAGGACACTCAAGCAGTTGTTGGGTAAGATGACTCAAGACCATCCCCAAGACTGGGATCGGGTCCTACCCGCTTGTCTCTTTGCGTATCGCGAGGTACAAAATCAAGCAACGGGGTTTTCTCCGTTCCAGCTTGTTTTTGGCATGCAACCACGCGGTCCGATGTCGTTAATCCACGACTTATTGGTGGATGAGAATATTGAAGAGGAAACTCAATCCTCTTATGAGTATGTGATCTCTCTTAGAAAGAAAATCATAGATGCTTGTAGACTAGCTACTGCATCATCCGAACATGCCAAAGAAAAAGCTCGTCTATCTGTAAACAAATATAGACGTCTTCGCCAGCTCATACCTGGTGATGAAGCTTTTGTATTACTCCCTGCGCATAACAATCGTCTTTTAATTACCTGGAGAGGTCCTTTCAGGATCATCTCAAGAATATCCGATGTCGACTACATCGTTGATGTTAATGGCAAACATAAAACCTTCCACATTAACATGTTGAAGGAGTATTACTCACGTCCTGATTATCTACAATCGGTGTTCCAAGCAACTGACGATCCTACACCACCTATTCAACACTATTCTAGTTTGTCAGTCATCCAAGAAGAGGAATCTTCTTTCGATGATGTACAACTACCAATACCAGTTGTACCACTCCATTCCACTGAGAAATGGAATGATGTTACTATCTCATCTACTCTTACTGATGATCAACGTCAGCAAGTCTCTAAAATTCTACACACGTATGAGGATGTCCTCACTGACATCCCAGGTCATACGTCAGTCATCCAACATGACATTATTCTGACTGACGATACACCGATTCGAGTTCGCCCATATCCTATTCCTTTACACTTCGTGATAAGGTTGATAAGGAATTGGATGATATGCTCCAATTAAATATAATTGAACCATCTTCATCACCATATTCTTCTTCTATGGTAATCATTAGGAAGAAAGACAACAATATACGTCTTTGCGTAGATTACAGGAAATTAAACAAAGTTACAAAATTCGATGCGGAACCATTACCTCTTTTAGACGACTTATTAGAGAAATTATCTCATGCTACATTCTTTTCGAAATTTGACCTTTCAAAGGGTTATTGGCAAGTGCCACTCACTACGAAAGCAAAGCCATTCACCGCTTTCTCGACACCACGGGGTCTTTTTCAATGGAATTTTATGCCTTTCGGGTTAATGAATGCGCCAGCTACCTTTGTACGCATGATGCGCCGCATATTGTCTCATCGTCCCGATGTCATTACTTATATAGATGACATCTGTCTTTTTAGTGACTCTTGGGATGAACATATTCAGGGTTTAAAATCTTTACTTTCTACCTTACAGGATTATAACTTAACAGCGAAACCTTCAAAGGCTTTTGTCGGTTTTCATGACATCTCATTTCTTGGTCACCGTATAGGTCGCGGTTTAATGTATACAGAAGACAGTAACGTCTCTAAAATTTTAAACATCTCAGCACCTAAGACAAAAAAACAAGTGAGGTCACTCTTAGGACTAATACAGTTCTATTCTAAATTCATCCCTCATTTGTCTACTATAACTGCACCTCTTTCGTCTTTACTGAAGAAGGGCACACCTAATGTAATAAAGTGGTCGCAGGATCACCAAACGGCGTTAGACTATATAAAACAAATTTTTTCAAATAAGCCTTTTTTAAAGTTGCCTAACAAAGATCTCACCTTTGTTCTTCGCAGTGATGCTTCTTCCTACGCTATTGCGGCAGTTTTGATGCAGGAATACGGAGGCACCTTATTTCCTGTTATGTACGTATCCAGAAAGCTTACAACGAGCGAGATAAATTACTCCGTTCTAGACAAAGAGCTCCTTGCTCTTGTCTGGGCAATCACAAAACTGGATCGTTATCTCCTCGGATCACACTTTGTGGTGGAGTCTGACCAGAAAGCTCTTACCGCATTGAATACAGGGAACGTTAAGTCATCAAAGTCAGCGCGTTACGCTATAGCTCTTCAACCGTTCCATTTTGAGATACGAGCTATTCCTGGAGTGCAGAATGTATTTGCAGACTGTCTTTCAAGATGCCCTAGTGAACTTGGTGAAACTAAACTACTTTTAGATGGAGAAACGTCCTCACCGAAACATGAATAACTTTGTACAGTGTCATTAATTGTACATCTGTGAAGACTATGTATAGTTTTGCAGTATTCGTATAAATATAACTTTCAGAATATAGTTACTCCTGGATTATAACATGACTTTTCTTGTGAAGTAACTTTTTGTTAGAACGGGAACAGTGATATTAAAGTAACATTTTTTTTTTAGTATGGAAACATTGGAAAAAAGCAACAAATAGACATTCGTTAGTGTTATGGAACATATTACACTACATATCGTGTTCGTAAACTTATTTCGTGCATGGAACATTAGGAACATATTCTTGTTGACTCTAAATAGTTCTGAACGAATATTCACAATGACTGAAATTAGAATTACTTAGAATAAATTACTAGTTATTTATTTATGTGTAATTAAGTACTAGAATTAGATTAATTCAATTTAATCAATTTGATTGATTATAAATCACACATCTACTAACGTTATTAGTGTCTCGCAATACGTGTATTCACGTATTCCACTACATGATATTTTACTTTTAGATAACTAGTCAAACTTACTAGTGTTAGATATCAGTAAGTGCGTTGCTTCTTAAAGTGTTTAATTTTGCATTGCTTCATTTTTGCACATTGTATTTCAAAATTTTCTGTTTCACTGATTCTTTTATCATTGATTATCATCAGTGTTGCTGTTCATTTTCATTTTTTGAAATCATATGTTTCGATTTTCTTTTGAAAAACTTAGTTGAATTTTATTATCATCTTTTTTGTTGATTTTTCATTTTCATTTTCATTTTCAACTTCTTTTTACTTCGAATATTACCACATCGTTCCAAAGTAGGTCGATGGTGGATGTGTGCTTTAATGCATACTATCATTTAGTTATATTGATTTATTTTAAATTTTCTCTTCTTAATATGATAATTTTATGCATGTCATAAATCTTGTTGTAGTTTTGACTCACCTCTCTCGAGTAATTAGTTCGAAAAAAATTAATGGGATTAATTTTTTTAAGGGGAGGTAATAAGGGAGCTGTTACGTACATTTATTACCTAAGGGGGTAATCGTCGGTCCTACCAAATGTACGCACCAGTCTTGAGATAGTTATATTATTTGTGCGTTCGATTGATTCACGCACTGACGTGCACAATGCTGTGTGAGTTGCTTTGGACGCACGTGTAACCTAGTTGAGTAGTTTGTGACGTCATTTTTTGAAGTGGAAACATGGAACTGGCTTGTGTCCATGATTGTAATTTTATATTGTGTATCCAATGGCATGTTGAAGGAAGCCATTTATTATTGTGATTTGTATTGGTCTTCAGGTCGAAGCCAATCGCAGTTATGTCACGTAAGTTATCGCCCACTTCTTATTTTAATGCTGCATAAAAAGGCCGCTCTACTACTAATCTAGCGGGAATTTTATCATTCCTAGAATGGATCTACAGAGTCGCTTGCCTTTAAGATTTGGATCGTAGACGGAGAATTCCTACGAGTAGAAGAAGTTATATTGTTTACCTTATGCACATGTTTTAAATGCCGTACATGCTTCAATGCCAAAGTCGTGGCATGGATGTAAAGAGAGGGTAGCCAACTGAAAGCCTTTAACTGATAGGATTATCGTATATGACTTTGTGTGAAATTATATGATGTACAACGCTATGTAGGATGAACGTCTGGGAATTTTAACAAATGTAATATGGAAGATTTCATCCCAGAGTATGTATACGTTACCATGATAGACGTCCTTGAAAGAAGGTCAACGGTCGTGACTGAGACGGATATTATACGGTAACAGTTTTGTAATCCTTAGTCTATGGACAGAGGTCTTTACTAGAAGAGAATCTTCAGGAACTTTAGCAGCAATAATTAATATGTTGTCGTGTGATCTTTGCGCCTGTGACGATGTCCGTCTTGTCCACTTCGTGTCCTGGTGAATAAAATCTATGTAAAGTTACCAACGACTTGTGTGCTGCCAATACTTGACCAGTTCACCCAATTCAAGATACTTGTTGGTTTTCGTTTGAAAAACATTGTTGACATTTATTCCGTTGTAACCATTCGCGTTTCAATTCATCACTATGAAAACGACACCAACAAAGGTCAACACAAGAGTTGTCTTCTGACCATAGATGCAGCATGCAGCTTTACTGAGGCTTCAATGTATACAAGGTCTGCCTGCACCAGGTTTCCTGCCACCACCAAGTAATAGGCAATATAACCCGCAAGTAAAGAATAATCACACAATAACAGGATTGACTAGCAGTAAATGGCTCAATTCCAGACTGCTGCGTCGTCCAGACGGCAAAGGCATTTGTCACCAACGCTTTGCATCTGTTCTCAACCTTTCTGTGCTTAAGTTTTTCTCAAATGGCGGACTTATCCAAGCAGGTGTGGTGAAAAATTCTAAATACCCATATATAAATTAGAACGTAAATGTAAAGCCGAACGAAATAAAATGAAAGAAAGAAGAATGGTGAAAGACCAGTGCTTTCCCAATAGCGTACACCTGCGTTGTAGAGCGCCATAATGGCTGAACCAGAGATCCCCTTTTTCTACTTCGTCTGCATAACTGTAACGCTTCCACGTACGATAGTAAAAGCCTACAGCATCTTACACGCGTTTCTAAAAATAAAACTGGTACGGTATTTCTTAGACGACCTTGATAGGCTCACTGCTTAATGACCTAGATACAAATACTACATTAATGTCATTATACACACTACGTTAACCTAAAAGACAGACGGGCTTAGAAGAGAGAGAGAGAGAGAGAGAGAGAGAGAGAGAGAGAGAGAGAGAGATGCACGGGGGAACGCATGCAATTGTACCACGTCGTCTCGCGATTAAAAAGTGAACGCCAATCACACGCGAAAGGCATGAAGACCTGATTTTTTTCAAATAAACAGTAAATAAAAAACACTAACGATACGAGGTTAGGTTTTGAAAACAGGTTTAAGCTCTTATTGGGAAACCTGACATTCTACTGATTTATGTCTAAGCTCCTGACATTAGTCTGACAGTACAGAAGACATCCCTTGGTATAGAAGTGAACGTGTGGTAAAACAAATACACGACTATCCTAGAATAATACATGTTTTGAACGAAGCCACTTGGCCCCATTAAACTTATATATTTGGGTGCCTTAGGACTTGCTGACAAAGAATATGGTATGTGTTACGCAAATAGTCTAGTAATTAACAAATTATAGCCAAAATACTATAGTGGGGTTGTCTGACAGCACAAGATCATATTTGCTCATAATGGCATGTTTGAAAAACACTGCTTTAGGGGAAATGAGGCCAACAAGTTAGATACGATTTGATTGGCTGTAGTAATATGCAAGGCGAAACCTTATTAGTCGAACTGCGTATCCTATTATTGTTGTTAATGGCAACGTGTAGGATGGGTAAAGTTTTTTCAAAGGCTCTTGTAAACATGGTCTCATTGGTTAGAACGTTCGATATAGTCAAATAGAAGCGTCAGTTCAGGGCCAGTTTTGAAAATAAATTTTGTGAGAATCAAGTGCGTTGAGATCAAGCTAATATTTTTCTAATAAAAGCCTGGGATAAGGCAGATCAAAATTGTGCCAAAATTCATCGCCAGTCAACGTTACTTGTGTATATTTCCTTGAATTGTGGTAAGCTAGACATATTTCCTATATATATATATATATATATATATATATATATATATATATATATATATATATATATATATATATCATCATGTGATATCATAGACTTGCTGACGTATTCTTTCCAGAACGTTGTCTCCATTACAGCTGCTCTGAACGCATCACGATTCTGGGCAAGTCGACCTGCATCAGCCAAAGACAAGTTCAGACTCTCTGTGATGTCCTGGGTCCACCGTCGTCTAGGTCGACCCCTTCCTCTTTTTCCAGGGACCATGCCTTCCATCACTGTTTTTTTCCAGACTATTATGTCTTTTTATATGACCGAAAAATTTCAGCTTCCTTATTGCGATGGTATTTAGGAGCCAATGTTCCTGTACGTTTAGTGAGTGCAGTACTTCTCTGTTGGTCTTTTTTTTCTGTCCAGGGTATTCTCAACATCCTTCTGTAGCATTTCATTTCGAATGATGTAATCTTTTTTGCAACTGTTTTATTGAGTGTCCAAGTCTCGCAGCCGTATGTTGCTACTGGGAATATACATGCTCTGATCAGTTGTAACTTTGTTATATATATATATATATATATATATATATATATATATATATATATATATATATATATATATATATATATGAAAATTGAATATGAAATGATAAATTGTGTCTGTATGTGTGTGGTTCAGTAGCAAACAGAAGGCAAAGCCTAGATATTGCTCCACCATGTAAAAGCTTGTCAGAAAGGAGTATAACTGCATAGGCATATATGGGATTGCCAAACAGTAACATGACACCTATCCTATTGTATAGAAGGAATTAACGATGGAATTGCAGAGGCGTTGTAACCATTAGGGAGAGGAATACTGGTGTATATTGTCACATGAGAAGCTAGCAGTTGGCCTACAGCGCTGAACTCTGTGTTTGTAATGTCCTGTACTTCAGTGTGGAAATATATTATATATTAGTTCTGAAGAAGGAGGTACAACCTTCTTATTTCAGGGACCGTGGTACTGAAGTATTAGAGCAGCACCTGGTCTGAGTTTTGCTGGATCCAGAGGGCTGGCAGCAGACTCCTTGTCTAAGATATCGACCAGTGGTGTATTTCAAGATAACTGAGAAGCAAGCGAGCAGAGGAGACAGTTTCCTGCCGCCGACATATGAGCTAAGAATTTGTCAGCCAGAGCAGCTCACCCTTGTATAACCCACCTTAAAATTGACTATAATACTAAATCAAGAGGGACAGTATTGTATTACAAATAAAAAGAAATTGTGAACCCTTCAATATTATTTCCACCAGTAACAAACACATGAAGTCGTGATGACAAACAACAACCTAGCTTCAAAAGCCAGTATTACCTTATAATACTACATCACAACCCTACACACATATTGTAATAATATTATATGTCAGGACAAAGATCCTTTGTATAAATTTTGTACATAAACATCGTGTTTACATTTGATTGTGATTACTGATTCACTCTGTAGTTGGATCAGGATATCTATTCTTGAAAGAAACTAATACATAATTTAAAAGTTAACACTTGACTTACTTAAGCTAGTCTTCTAGAGTGTTATATGTATGTGCTTGTCATAGTGTTGTAAAGTGTTGTGGACTGTGGTGAAGTGGGATGTTATAAATATTTATAGGGGACTTAGTGTACTGACTGAGATCAGCTGTGAAGGTATCTATATCTATTAAAAGTAGTGTATTATAGATAACCTTACTTGCTACCACATATCTCTTTATCTCAGTCAGAATTATTCTGGAATAGTGTGATGCTACGTTATGTGTCTAGGGTATGTGTATGGTGAAGTGTAAGTCACAACAACAGACAGATAAACAATTTAATTTAATCCACTACTCTTGACAACACTGTGACACTCACATACATATAACACTCTACACAGATATCTTAAAAGAGTCACTGATAAACTTTCAAATAACAATATGTATTCATTACTGGCATGAAGGAATATGTGTCCTGATTCAACTACAAGGGAACCAGGAATCACAATCAATTTAAATTACAAGTTATGTACAGAATGTATTTAATATGAATATTGTAGTGACATATATTAGTACAAATGATCTATGTGTGTCAGTTGTGTAGTAGTAAAATGAGGTAATACTGGTTTTGTTTTGTTCAAGCTCTGTTGGTATTTGTCATCATGACTTCAATAGTTTGTCTTTAGGGACTATTATTGGAGATGTTCACAGTTCCTGATTTTAAGACAAGTAAATTCCCCTCTGAATGGTATTTTTATAAAGTTATTTCAAGATGAGGGGACATAATGTTGAGCTCAGCTGGCCAATTCGCTTATCTTTAGTGATGGCGGCAGGAAAGGACTCCTCTGCTCGAATTCTCCTCTGGGCTCAGGAGACACCTCACTGATAGCCAAAAAGACCAAGGAGTATGCTGTCCGACTCTGGATTCAGCAAATCTCTGACCAGATGCTGCTCACTACCATCAAGACCACTGTCCCTGAAATCAAGAAGGATGTACCTTCTACTTCATAACTAATTTATATTCTCTTTTACACTGATCACAATACAGCACAAACATTGCGTTCAGAGCGTTAGGCCAACAGTCAGCTTCATTTGAAATACTTTATTCCAGTATTACCCTTCTTAATGGTTACTACGCCTCTGCACTTCCAGCATTATTTCTTTCTAGTCCATCATCCAGGTGTCAGTGTACTATTTGGCCATTCCATGCCGTTTTACTTCTCTCCGACACCCTCTGTTCAGGCTGGAGCATTATAGGCTTTACCTCACGTTTGCCACTGAACTACACATATATATACAGGCATAAATCAACAATTCACATTCAATTTTTCATTAAAAGATACTGAATGGTTCAAGCTTACCACAATTTCATGGAAATAAACACAGATACGTTGATTAGCAATGAATTCTGGCACAAACTGGCACAAATTCCGTTCTGCCTATGTTCCAGGCTTTTATTTTAGCAAAAAATGTGAGCTAGCTTCAACGTACTGTCGCTTTATCAAGCTTATTTGAATTAGTGGTCTCGAACTAACGCTCCCAAGTGTGTATATCAGCGAGACTGGCCAATGAGCCACGTTTCGACAAGTGTTTGAAAAAATGTTATCTTTTCCCGTCTCCCCCAACAACCAAGATAGTATTTATAGCCCGACCAATCGTGGTTAGGCTTTCATTTGTTGCGCTCCAATCAATTTGGAGTTTACATGGTAGGCTATTTATGTAACGTAAGGTTTTTTCAAACACGTTATAAAAAAAATTTTATGAGCAGAAATGATTTTATGCTGTCAGGCACCCCCAATATTTTATTTTGGGTATAATTTATTAATTCCTGGACTATTTGCGTAACGTTTTACATATTATTTGTCAGCAAACCCTAAGGAACCCAAAAATACTAATTTAAAGGAGCTACGTGGCTGCGTTCAAAATATGCAATTTCTTCTATCTCCTGTTTAGAAGATGTGCTGTCTGGGTACTGTTATGTGTTCAAACGTAAACCCATATAATGTTGTCTTTTCTAATAAGAGTCTGTTATGATTTATAAACCTAACTCTGGGAAAGGGTAGTGTATTTTATCACTGTCCGTCTGAAAAAAAATTAGTGCATGTAGACTTACACGCGTGATGGCAGTAATTGTGTATCGCGCGAAGCGGGTTTAGTGTTCGGCTTTCTGCCTCTCCCTTCTCTTTTTATCCCTTTAGTCCATCTGTTCGTTCGTTTTGGTAACGCAGTATAATTAATGTTAGGGTTAATTTAGGTCATTACGCAGTACGTCTCAATGCTTTTCCAAGAAATACAGCACACGTTTCATTGAAGAAGGCGGGTAATAATACAGTAAGCTTTACTATCAACGTGAAAGCGTTACAATTTGCAGACGAAGCAGAAAACAAGGGGGATTTCGAGTACATTCTTTGTGACAGCACTGTCATTTTCCCATTGCTCTTCTCTTTATTAATTTTATTTGTTAGGCTTTATATTTACCTAATAATTTATATATGTGGATTAGAATATTCCATGACACCTCCCCTCTTAAAACAGACATTATATGTCAGTCCTTTATTCCATATACACATATAGAAATTTATTATTATTTCTGGGGTTTACGGTGATTCTCATCACACGGATGGCGGCTTAAAAAATCCGCTCCCAGATTGGTTTTTCCAGATATATATTCAATGCTAAAATTATATGGAGCCAGAAGCAAAGACCATCGGAGTAACCTAGAGTTCTCATGCTTAGCCTGTGCTAAAAACGATAAAGGTTTGTGGTCAGTTTGCAACTTAAATGCCTTCCCATATAGATAAATATTGAATTTCTTTATTGCCCATATTACTGCAAGACATTCTTTTTCGCTAGTTGAGTAGTTGATTTCAGCTTTATTCAACTTTCTGCTAGCATATGCCACTGGGCTTAATTCCCCATCCAATGCATCTGATTTCTGTAGTAAAGTTGCACCTAGCCCAATATTACTTGCATCCGTCCTTACTATGAATTCTTGACTTAAGTCAGGTAATTTCAAAATGGGTTTACTTGTGAGCTTTTCCTTCAATTCTTGGTAAGTCATTTCACATTGTGGTGTCCATGTAATGCGATCTGGAAGTCCTTTACGTGTCAATTCCGTTAAAGGTGCACATATGGAATTAAAGTTTTTGATATACTTCTGGTAGAAACCACATAATGAGACAAAGGATCTCACGTCCTTCTTGGTTTGTGGTCTCGGGGCTTTCTGTAGTTTCTCTAAGTTCTTTGGGTCAGGGGTCATGTTTCCCTGATAAACTGTGTGTCCCAAAAATTCCAATTCTTTACATCCAACGCAACATTTGGTTGGTCGGGCTGTTAAATTTGCCTCCCTAAGTCGATCAAACAGCATGTTCAGAGAGTCAATGTGTTCCTCAAATGTTTCTGTTGCTATAAGGATATCATCCATAAAATTTGTTATACAGGGATTATTCAGAGGATCCAATAATTTTCTCATCATTCTAGAGAAGACACTAGGCGCATTCTTCAATCCAAATGGCAATCTATTAAACTCATAGTGTCCTTCTGAGGTACTAAAAGCTAGGTATGGTCTAACCTCAGGCTTTACTGGAATCTGATAGTATCCTTTACTCAGATCCACTTTTGAGAAATATTTAGCTTTATTTAGTCTGGCAAACAGCTGATTTGTATCCGGCAATGGATCCACCTGTCCTTCTGTAATAGCATTCAGTCTCCTGTAATCTATACAGAGTCTATGTTCTCCAGAGGGCTTCCTTAAAAGTACAACACCGGAACTATACGAAGACTCACTGTGCGAAATAATTCCTTCCTTCAACAGATAGTCTATCTCTTCCTTCAAAGCTTTTTCCTTAGCAAACGGAATCGAATATGGTTTCATACAGACAGGTGTGGAGTCTATGAGTTTCATATCATATTCCAATAGGTTTGTATGCCCTGGTCGGTCTGTTAACACCTCTGCATGATTATTTAGAACCTGTTGCACTCTCTCTTTCTGAGTTTTCGTTAAATGTGTACTGATTTTCACCTGTGCTGCTGTCTCACAGGGGTGTAATGGATATTCAAATGATGAAAGTGGTTCCTTTTTCATCTCCATGGCGATGGACAAGGTCAACAAGTGTGTCTCTTCCTGATGTTCTCTTTCCAAATATTTCTTCAGGAGATTCACATGATAGATTTTTTCTTTCCCCTTCTTATCTATCTTATAATTTGTTCTAGACACCTTCTCTAGAACTGTATATGGACCCTGCCATCCAATTTGTAACTTATTCTGACTCCCGGGCAAAAGAAGCAGTACCTTCTCTCCCACAGCCAAATTTCTGTCTTTCGCCTTCCTGTTATAATAGGCAGCATTTTTCTTCCTGGCTTGTTTCAAATTTTCATTGGCAAGTTTCCAGCCAGTTTTTAACCGAGTGGTCAGCTCATTCACATACTGGTATGAAGATGTAATGTTTTTCCTCTGCCTTTTCATCAGTCCACGTTCTTAACATAGCTACATATGGACCTTTAATTGTGTGGACCTATTTGTCCATGCACCGGTATGGTCTCTTCCACTTGAAGCTTTATAGTGATGATTTTTCCTCCCAGAATTATCATTCACAAAACGACCGCTACCAATTTTTCTTTTGGGGCTTTCTCCCCTCTTAAAATTCTTGATGAGAGATTTCCTCTCTACATCTTCTTCCTCCAGTTTGTTTAAGTCCGATTGAGGGATTGTCGGCTTATCCTGGGGTAAGACATCCTTTTGCACTCTCCGCATAGTGGCCATTGTAAAACAGTTAAGTGAAGCTTGTCCGTGAAAAGGGGCTTCCCATTCCATTTGGTCCACTTTATCAAATCTATATTTCTTTTTATTGTCAGGCCTAATTTTGCCTCGTGGCGTGTCCAGGTCCTGATCCATGTTCCCACTTGTGGGTGTTCCCTCATGTGCTATGCTACACCTTTCTACAAAATTCTCAATGTCCCATCTTGCTTTGGGCCAATAATAATTGTGAGCCACCTTTTGAATGATGGTACCTATCTTCTCATGGTCCCCATCTGGTTTCACATGTAAGCTCCTTATTAAGTCTGCCCTATATCTTTTTGGAAGAACCAGCTGTCCGTGACCATTGGATCTAGTTCCGGCCTTCCTATACATCAACTTGTTTTTCATGTAAAAATCTCCCTTGCCTGGAGTTGTATGACAAGTTGACAATTTTCTGAAACAAGGCTTGAGTGTTTTATCCCCAGCCTGTGCCTTCCTCATCTCTTCTGGAGTGGTATCTAACATAATATCCTCCTCCTGTCTTGAGGTCGACCTGACCTGAAGGGTTGCCATATACACAGGTTTCCTTCTGCACCGGTCAGTGTCATGATTGTCCATCTGACAATTCTTACACCACCTTTTTCCTTGGTTGAAAGATTTTCTTTCATTATATTTCCTTTCATCGAATTGTGGGAATTTATTTTTATTTTCATACCGTGGCCTATCAAATTGGTGCTTACCTTTATTTTGATCCCTAGGATCAAATTTATTAAAGTTCTGTGGTGCCCTAAAGTTGTCCACCTGTTTCTTTTTATTACCTGTTACCTCTGCTTGAGCTGCTTGATACCTTTCAGCAACATTTAGCAACTCACCCAGCCTCTCTGCACCTTGTTCCATGAGAAACTTTCTCAGGTCTGGAGCCATGGACTCTCTTAGTTGCTCTATAAGGATCATTTCCTTAAGATCTTGGGTTTTCCCCAGAGAAGTCCATTTCTCCAAGTATGTCTCTATTCGTGCAGAGAACTGGTGATAGGTTTCACCTGACAGTAGTTTAGCATTCCTAAATTTTTGTCTATAGAATTCTGCATTCTTTTCATACCTTAACAAAAGAGCCTGCTTTAGCATGTCATAATTTTCCTGATCACCTCTGCTCATTTTTGCAAAAACTTCATAAGCTGCCCCACGAAGTCCCTGAGATAACTTTAAGCTCCACCTTTCTCTCTCCAACCCATACGTGGTAGCTAATAGTTCGTACCTATTTATATAGCTCTCAATATCATCGTCTTTCTCAACAAAATGATCTAAATGAAAATTCATAGCTGAGATTGAGGCTCCTTGAGTAACCGTAGCATCAGAGGCAAAAGGACTGGCACCATTTTCAGGAGCATGGCCTTGAAACTCAAACTCCCTTAGTCGTAACTCATGTTCCCTTTGTAATCTCTTCTCCTCCTTTTCTGCTTCCCTCTCTGCAGCTAATCTCTTCTCTTCTCTTTCTGCAGCTAATCTCTTCTCTTCTCTTTCTGCCTCCAATTTCTTAGCCTCAGCCTCTCTGTCCTCTTTCTCTCTCTTAGCCTCAGCCTCAATCTGCAACCTCTTAGTCTCAGCCTCAGCTTCAAATTGTAACTTCTTAATTTCCCTGTCAGCCTCTAACTTTCTTTCGGCTTCAAACCTTCTTTCTTCGCGTTCAATAAATTTGTCACATTCCGTAGTAACATAGGCAACCATAACTTGCCCATCTAATCCTAACTCTTTTGCAGTCTGAACCGCAGCAGATCGAAATTTGGCCAGGTCCGCCATTGTCTATCAGGTAACTTAATACAATGTCTAACCAACAATTCAATCTCTAATGGACAAAACAGGCACCGTGAGCTCAACCTTATTTAATTCCACCCAAGGATACCTTTTAATTCTTATATTCCCTGAAGTGAATTACCCCCAATATTTTTAATAGTTAAAGATTCAAAATCCCAAGAGCGAGACCCCAATATATGTGGTGAAGTGGGATGTTATAAATATTTATAGGGGACTTAGTGTACTGACTGAGATCAGCTGTGAAGGTATCTATATCTATTAAGAGTAGTGTATTATAGATAACCTTACTTGCTACCACATATCTATATATCTCAGTCAGAATTATTCTGGAATAGTGTGATGCTACGTTATGTGTCTAGGGTATGTGTATGGTGAAGTGTAAGTCACAACAACAGACAGATAAACAATTTAATTTAATCCACTACTCTTGACAACACTGTGACACTCACATACATATAACACTCTACACAGATATCTTAAAAGAGTCACTGATAAACTTTCAAATAACAATATGTATTCATTACTGGCATGAAGGAATATGTGTCCTGATTCAACTACAAGGGAACCAGGAATCACAATCAATTTAAATTACAAGTTATGTACAGAATGTATTTAATATGAATATTGTAGTGACATATATTAGTACAAATGTTCTATGTGTGTCAGTTGTGTAGTAGTAAAATGAGGTAATACTGGTTTTGTTTTGTTCAAGCTCTGTTGGTATTGGTCATCATGACTTCAATAGTTTGTCTTTAGGGACTATTATTGGAGATGTTCACAGTTCCTGATTTTAAGACAAGTAAATTCCCCTCTGAATGGTATTTTTATAAAGTTATTTCAAGATGAGGGGACATAATGTTGAGCTCAGCTGGCCAATTCGCTTATCTTTAGTGATGGCGGCAGGAAAGGACTCCTCTGCTCGAATTCTCCTCTGGGCTCAGGAGACACCTCACTGATAGCCAAAAAGACCAAGGAGTATGCTGTCCGACTCTGGATTCAGCAAATCTCTGACCAGATGCTGCTCACTACCATCAAGACCACTGTCCCTGAAATCAAGAAGGATGTACCTTCTACTTCATAACTAATTTATATTCTCTTTTACACTGATCACAATACAGCACAAACATTGCGTTCAGAGCGTTAGGCCAACAGTCAGCTTCATTTGAAATACTTTATTCCAGTATTACCCTTCTTAATGGTTACTACGCCTCTGCACTTCCAGCATTATTTCTTTCTAGTCCATCATCCAGGTGTCAGTGTACTATTTGGCCATTCCATGCCGTTTTACTTCTCTCCGACACCCTCTGTTCAGGCTGGAGCATTATAGGCTTTACCTCACGTTTGCCACTGAACTACACATATATATACAGGCATAAATCAACAATTCACATTCAATTTTTCATTAAAAGATACTGAATGGTTCAAGCTTACCACAATTTCATGGAAATAAACACAGATACGTTGATTAGCAATGAATTCTGGCACAAACTGGCACAAATTCCGTTCTGCCTATGTTCCAGGCTTTTATTTTAGCAAAAATGTGAGCTAGCTTCAACGTACTGTCGCTTTATCAAGCTTATTTGAATTAGTGGTCTCGAACTAACGCTCCCAAGTGTGTATATCAGCGAGACTGGCCAATGAGCCACGTTTCGACAAGTGTTTGAAAAAATGTTATCTTTTCCCGTCTCCCCCAACAACCAAGATAGTATTTATAGCCCGACCAATCGTGGTTAGGCTTTCATTTGTTGCGCTCCAATCAATTTGGAGTTTACATGGTAGGCTATTTATGTAACGTAAGGTTTTTTCAAACACGTTATAAAAAAAATTTTATGAGCAGAAATGATTTTATGCTGTCAGGCACCCCCAATATTTTATTTTGGGTATAATTTATTAATTCCTGGACTATTTGCGTAACGTTTTACATATTATTTGTCAGCAAACCCTAAGGAACCCAAAAATACTAATTTAAAGGAGCTACGTGGCTGCGTTCAAAATATGCAATTTCTTCTATCTCCTGTTTAGAAGATGTGCTGTCTGGGTACTGTTATGTGTTCAAACGTAAACCCATATAATGTTGTCTTTTCTAATAAGAGTCTGTTATGATTTATAAACCTAACTCTGGGAAAGGGTAGTGTATTTTATCACTGTCCGTCTGAAAAAAAATTAGTGCATGTAGACTTACACGCGTGATGGCAGTAATTGTGTATCGCGCGAAGCGGGTTTAGTGTTCGGCTTTCTGCCTCTCCCTTCTCTTTTTATCCCTTTAGTCCATCTGTTCGTTCGTTTTGGTAACGCAGTATAATTAATGTTAGGGTTAATTTAGGTCATTACGCAGTACGTCTCAATGCTTTTCCAAGAATTACAGCACACGTTTCATTGAAGAAGGCGGGTAATAATACAGTAAGCTTTACTATCAACGTGAAAGCGTTACAATTTGCAGACGAAGCAGAAAACAAGGGGGATTTCGAGTACATTCTTTGTGACAGCACTGTCATTTTCCCATTGCTCTTCTCTTTATTAATTTTATTTGTTAGGCTTTATATTTACCTAATAATTTATATATGTGGATTAGAATATTCCATGACATGGACCTTAATAAAAGTGTTTATCTGTCTGTTGGTTGTTGTGAACTTACACTTCATCACTATCATAACCCTAGACATTCAACGTAGTCATCACAATATTCCAGAATAAGTCTGATTGAGGTCTAAATGTGGTAGCAAAGTAAGGTCATCTGTAACACACCACACTTATTAGATACAGATACCTTCACAGCTGATCTCAGTCAGTACATTAAGTCCCCTATAACTATTTATATAATCCCAACTTACCACAGCAGGGTTAAAAGTTATCAATTCCAACCAGCCAATCAAAAGACGCGTCAAAAAAATTAACTAATTTTGGAAAATAAACATTGAGCGTTGTTCAGTGTGTTTGCTCGTCTGATTTTATTTATATATTATATATCTCAGTTATTTATAGACCGATTTTCAATATCAAAATTGATTATTAAACGGCCAGCTGTCCTCTATCTACCCCTATTTATTTCTCCCCGTTTTCATCTGTGTAATTTTTAAGTAATTAATTGTGCTTTTTCCCGAACTGAAAATATTAATAAAATAAATGTTTTTACGTCAATATAGTTTTATTAATGGGAAATCTTTATGGTATTATGTTAATCAATATCAGCGCTACAATTCCAGATATCTCTTTCCTTTTAATTCTCTTTTGTTTTTGAGGAATAAATTATTTAATTTTTGGTAAAAACACATATTAGACATTTTTCTCACTCCAACCAAAATT
>JAMPIV010011918.1:0-21007 GCA_024509875.1 Oreohelix idahoensis
ATTGTGACCAATGTTAATTTATGTCATCTTTGTCAAAAGCTCTTCGTATTGCTCGCTAGAAGAGTTTCCTTTGTTATGCCAGCTCACCTGGAAAAGTAGTGGGTGTTACGCCTGCACGGCATCTTTGATTATCACGCTCTGTCGGTCCATTGTTTGCATTGCCAGCTGTATCGAGTGCGATGAAGTCGATTGTTTCTTTTCGCCTCGCAACTCGCATGAATTAGTACAGGTGGTGTAAGCGAGCATCAAAACAATAGTCAAGTAGCAGTTTTGGACGGATGTAATTTTAAACAGGGACTGTTTCAAATAATATTTTTTAAAGTCCAAGCTGGGGTTCACAAGATTAGGTTAACCCAGGATGTATTTACAGAGTGGGGAACTGAAAGGGACCACATTGAAGAACTAAATGTGTTTTTTTTTAGATCCAGATGCGGAGTTTAACTAAATTAGTACAGTTTACAGATGGAAAAGGCAAAAAGAGGATGTAAAGTAAGAGAAAATGTGGGAGAAAAAATAATACGACAAGAGCTGTCGGAAAAGATAGGGCGATAGGTTTGTTGTTTATCACAATGCCCCCTCCTAAAGTGTGATGTCAATCAGATCATGGAGAGCTTAGCCATCTCGCACTGATATTTATTATTCTTTTCCACATCTTCGTTTTTTTCTCCCTGTTTCCAATCCGTGCTTTCTGTGGTGGTCCTTGAGTGCATCTGTTTGACAACGAGTTTTATGTTCCATTCGTGAGTGTGAAATATCGGGTCGTAAAGAAGCCCTTACGGGAGTTTCAATGGATCATCGACCGAGTGAATCGCAACCCTCATGGTCGTAATATGGGCCGGTTCTGATTGCCGTCGAGCTCTTAGTGAATGGGCGTATCAAGGCGGATGTGTATTTGGTAAATTCTTTTGCTTTTCTGTTTCACGACCATCTTTAAATTTTGCGTCGAGATAGAATGGTCGTGGATAATCTTGTAATGGTCCTTGTCCAACAGAGTTGTAAACTTAATTATTGCTACTCTGGCAGCAACACTGGACACTTTTTTGACCTACCCTCTTAATCACGATCCTTTGCTATTCTGTGATGATATTTGGACATGTTGGCGGGCTTCATGGCCCTTAGCTGTGGCTTATTTTCAAGCCAAGTCTTGACGTTGTTAAGTCTGTGACTTATTGGAAAAGCTGACGTGACGTAACGTCTGCTTAGCATTGTCCATGTCCTTTATAAAGCTTCTAATGGACCTTTTTTAATAGGTCTTCGTAAAGAGTAAGGGTTGCAAGGAGGTACTCCTGTAGAAGATTGGGCACTTCCTTTAGCAAATAAAGCGGGGGGACAAGATACTGATCCAGTTTTGGTTTTTGTGTTTAAATTCGGAGAATAGAGGTGAGGTTGCGCTAAACGTTTACTTGCCCTGTTCTTGAAGTGAGGTTGGCAAAGTTAAAAATGCTTTAGTCTGGAATATTCTAAGCACATTTTATCAACTGGTCGAATTTTTGTAATCCATTGTTTGTGAGAATTTATGCAGTAAGCTATCTAGTTAAAGTGTTCTGTAAGCATCAGCTGATGCAATGAGTCGATGTTGGATGGTATGGCTTCGCCAATGGGATACATGTGTCCACTAAGGTAAGATATGGGTGTCCCTCTTCTTAGTTCTAACAGAGGTTAATTTATCCCGGCCACTCTTTTCAAAGGCGGATGCCAAGATTGACATATCGCAGGGTCGCGGGTGCCGTCAGTGTTTTGGTGCAACTTTTGGCATGAGGAAAAGAACGACGAAAACGTTCACTTGTCGCCGGGTGCTCCCTGGCCAATAATAGTGAGGGCGATTTTGAGGCGTGGGCTATTCCCATGGTGTCCACTAAAAATGGGAATAGAGTGGCCAATCTGTAGACCTGGTTCTAAGGTAGAAGGAATATAATTGGTTGTGTTCCTGTTCTTCGTTTCTCAGCTCGGAGATACTAATTCCTTCTTCATAAGAAGTATCTTGGTAGGTGGGTTGTGTGTCCTAGGTTATTTTTTAAATCAGGGCGCCGTGAGGGTTATCTTCATTTGGGAGCCCTCTTCCAATTTTCCTGGGGAGTATATTGGTAGAGGTTCCTGCTCTGCATCCTTTTTTGACTGACCTTTAGTCTGTACGCGCCATGATAGTGCTGAGTAGGTTCTCAGGAAACACATATTACATACCATGGATTAGAGAGATAGATTGGTTCTTATTATGGCTGAACGATTCTTTGACGGAAAGAGATTCCACTTGATTCGTTGCATATGGCAGTGTCGTGGGTGAAACATCTTCGACGGACCTGGATGTCGACACTCTTTCTGTCATCTGGTCAGGGGTGACAAGTGATGCATCCTGACCACCGCATAGAAAGCAGTCTGTGTATAAAGGCATCCAAGATTGTCGTTGACGAGGATCGATTCGATGACGGGGAGGATGAGAAATGTTTCGGTAGAGGGATCTCATGCCTATAGGGTGACGATTTTCGGTTTGCAGACATGCAGATGTTGGGGAGGAGGTTTCGCTTGCTTCATTAGTGTTGTTGATTGCTAAGCGACAGTAACTGCACCATTTATATCCCTGTCTTGGTGTTGCGCAGATTTTTTTGTTGTGGTTTTGTTGTTATCTGTTTAGCGTTGCTGTTTCTTTGCTATGTTAGTTGGGTTGTGAGCGCGCTGGTTTGTTATGGCGTGATCCAGAATCTTCGTCCTGCTCCCTGAGAATTCATGAGACCATGTGGATACTATGGGCAGTGTAAAGTATAGTTTTAATGGTCAGCGCCGGTTTTCAGTGAGAAATTACGCATTTCTCTGACATAGACTTCTTAGTGGCTCTATCACAATCTGCTCTTTCAACCCGTCATAGTCTTGGCGTTAGGTGTTTCAGCTAAACACATTTCATAAGTAGTCTTCAATACTATGGCTGCCAAATGTGGAAGGTCTCTACGGCTCCTTAGAACTGAAATTTTTTTTCGGTAAGCTCTGAATGAGTTTGTTATTCACCAAGAGAGCTTTTTCAGTGCCTTTGTAGTTTTGCTCTCCGGCGGAAGTTAATTAAAAATCGTAAGTGCTTCTCTTAGCCTGGGCAGTTTAAGTTCACTTCCGTTCTTCGTCAACCCTGTTGCATAAGCGTTATAAGCGGTTTAAAAAGGCGCATGGTATCGTGCCTTTTGAGAAAAGTTCAGCGGGAAAGGTTGGATTGGGTCGGCAAGTTTGCGAGCGAAGACACCGTTGGCGGGGTAAAGGAACCTCGTCCTGCTTGGAAGCGCTTGACATTTTTGGAGCTCTATCGGATATGTTTTGTCCCTGGATTTCAGTGCTTCATTTTAAGGCATGTCCTGTATCTTTCCGCTCGCTGCTTCTGCTGCCGGCTTCGTCTCTGCAGCTTGGATGTGGTTTGTTTCTGGTTTTCTCTCCGGTTGCTTTGTGGCTTTCGCTTAGCAGCTTCGGTGCGGTTTTCCGCTTGGGTTCTGTATTGTCTTTCTGTCTCCATTGCAAGTTTCTGTATTCCATCCTCTTTGCATGATGGTTTATCAGTTCCTCGCTTATAAAATTTCTTCAGCTCTTTCCTTTTAACCGTATTAACAGCCGTTGCTCATTAAACTAGCTCTAATTTTTGGGGTCTGCCATGATCTTGACAGAGAGTACGAGTGTTTGCGAAGGGGAAAATTGGTGTGAACCTCGGAACCAAAATTATTTAACTACAAAGTATTTATCTCTTTAAAAATCAGCTACGTTTAAAAAAGTAAAAGTCAACTTAGTTTCTTTAAATAACTCACTCACTAAGGTATTTGAAAAATTTAGATAACGATTAATCTAGCCATTTCTAGTTAGGAAAAGTATTTACGATAAAAAATTTTCAGCAGTTAAAGAAAATATAATTATTATATACAGTAACCAATGTAATCAAAATTTTTTACTCTAGTATTTATTTATACGAATGAGGAGTTATTACTACCTTGTATCTGTCGTGAAATAGATCTTTTATTTTATACTAGCTATGAACCATTGACATTAATATCATATTAAGTGACTATTAGTCAGTGATCTCAATTATTCCAACATAATTTTTGTTTACAATTATGCAACTTGCTATTTTAGGGTAAAATAATAGTTATTTTCACACTTATGTCGAAATTCAACTTAATCCTAAATTAAGGGCTAATCTGCCAAGCTATTGTCGATAGATACTTGAGTATTATGAAAATGATTGTTCCTGTCGTTTACAGGGCAATATTTAATTAGACGATAGAAATGAAAGGGCTTTAGAAGGTTCTGAAGAATCAGATTCTATGTAGGTTTTTATTGTTCGGAACAGAATAATTTTTACATATGTTGATTTATGGGAAAATTATCCGAAGATCCAACATCGAGATTGGTACTTTCATAAAATGGATCAGTGTATTTGCTAGTTTATCCTGAGAAAGGTAGTTTATGTATTCCCATTGACATTAGCTTCTGCATTTATAATATAATAAGCTTTCTTAATTAAGTTTTAAATTTAATTTTGAGTGTAATACAATATCTAGATGTTAATATTTCTATCCCGCAACAGCAAATAAAAAATATTTAAATTTAATATGATAAATAACATTCTTAGGGTCTTCTCAGTAATAATTTTACACATATAGGGTTATGTATAGGAATTAGTAGCACGTATTAGGGTGAAAGGGACGATTCATGAGACAACATATTTAAAGACAGTATTTTGTAGCCGTTATTTCCATGTTCATTCAGGATCCCAGCTTGTATAGGGACGAATTTATTATGCGTACCTTTTGCAACAGTCAGGGTATGCGGCTATTAAATAAATCATTGAGTAATCTACGAGAGTCACACTGGTATCTAAAGTTCTCCGGAAAGGCTTATGTTACATGTTTGCATATATCATGCTCCCGAGTAAGAAATGATATTATGTCAAGTGGGGTCACTTTAATAATTTTTTTTTTTGTTACTAGATTTTAACAATACGGTTGATTTTTTTTATTTTAGATGAGTTATTTTTTTTTATTAAATATTTTCTTATCTATTTTATTTCAATATTTTTATTCTTATTTATTTCTTTTAATTTTATTTAGTATAAATTAATATTATATTTTTTTATGAATATATATATTAAAAATAATATAAAACATATTTTATAATAAAACGTGGTAAAACACAATGTGTCACGGGAACCACTCAAAACAGAATTACAAATCAAACGCGGCCCCCATACCTCAAAATTCACGAAGCTGCTCCAATGTCAAAAACTTACATGAAAAAAAACTGCTTTTTTTCATATACTTTCCAATCCACGTACTTTAGACTATTCCCTCTTTTTGTCTCGCTAAACACAATTATAAAAACTGATTAAACTCACACTCAATATGGAAAATAGTGGGTGTTAAGCTGCAAGAGATAAATGATATCAAACACAACTTGGTTATCATTGTTTTTCTAAAATAAAAATCCCTTGGTATCCAGTAACGATTCACGGCGGCACAATATACAAACACATTTCAATCCCAACTGACATTAAATAAACAGGTGGTAACAACCGGCTATCATCCAAAGAAATGTCCATATGAAACCACATCTCGCTATTATTTATCAGGGATAGTTCCCAAATTATGACGTTCCTTTTCTTCCAGTCCAGCTGGGGTAACTACACCACTACCACACACATCACTCACATTGTGTTCCTCTTTTAAGGTTTCCACATTATATACAAAAGACCAACTGAACACATGAAACTCCATACTCACTGATGGTTTTTTTAGAAACCCTGTTGCGAGTAACCTAACAACCACTACTATGTTTACTCCTTCTAAACACAGCCTAAAAAGTATTCATTCACACAAACAAACAATGTGGGAACACACAATTTAATATCAAAGTGTTTAAAAAAAGTTATGACGGCTTAGGATATGCGCTAATAGCTCGTTATGATCTGTATCATCTCTTAAATTAATAAAATGTATATAACAAAATCATTGTCGTAGCTTTTAAATTATATATTTTAATTACATAATATATTAATAATTGATGAAATTACCGATAATGTTATAAAATATAAAAAAAATTTTAATATTAATCTTAGCATTTAAATTGTTATAATAATATTAATAATAAAAAAAAATAAAATTATTTTTTTATTTATTTAATTTTTTTATTTTTTAATTATCCTATTTTAAAATCAGGTCTGGTAGTTTTATAGGTATCGTTTTTTTTAAGAGGAAAAGTTCTGGCAAAATGTGCTAATTAATTATAAAAATACCTAATAAAATAAAAAACAATCTACTAGATAATAATATTTAAACAATGGAATAATCGCCAATAAAGAACAAATCGTAAAATAGTTAAAATATAAAATTTAAATTTTTATATCAAATAAAATATATATACGATTGTCTTAAGTATAGAAATATTATGCATCAAAATAACAAATAAAAAAATTCACCATCTAAAAATAAAACAAATAAAAAAATCCAACCTTTCCATATATGGTTTGCCCAACACCCTTCAACACTACAACACCGCAATCAACTCTTAACATTTTAAAACCTCCCCAACCCCACACTCACACTTCAACTTTTACCATTAACCCGAATAACTCCAACACTTCACAACAGTTTCACGCAGTAGTTACCTAATTATCCTTGCACATCCCAAAAATCGACTATCTTTTGCAGTTTACAACCGGCCCCTCAACTACGACAATCATAATGACGATTCTAGCTGGTATAGCGAGAGAAGTGCGCCTGTTTTTGTTGCAACTCCATATAACTTATCACGCTACGCCAATAACTGTCTGTTCCCCCAATGTCTTGGTAAGTTCCGCGCGGGAACTCGCATTGGTGAATCAATTATTCATGCATTTTACAACAATCAATTCACAGGAAAGTGAGTGCGACTAGTGAATCCATAACTCAATAAGGAAGATACAATCACCGCGCGAAGAACCCTATTTCCACGTGCCTTCCCAAAGGCTGTTTTTTAAAACCAACAAAAGCGTACCCCATTCACTTACGGCTAAGCGCATTCCTTCTCCAAAACATCGGACCCCTCCTCCATCTGTGGTCTTTAACCATATCCATTTTAGCACCACGTATGCGCTCAAAAGTAAATATTTTTGAGATGCCCAATATATCAACCTAGTCTCTATCTTCCACACCCACCAAATCACCCATCCCAACACCCACAGGGAAGTCTAGTTCCTTTTCCATCCCAAATCCATTCTATCAGTCCATAAAGCCATCACACACCATATTAAACACAAGAATTACCCAAATATTAAACCAATTACCCAAATCAAAATTCGATTGCGAGTCCATTGCAATGGTGGCTTGCTAAGTTACTAATATAGCTTTTTTTTGCAATTATAACCATGTAACACCAGTGGGTAATGCGAAAGGGGTTAAGGGTACAATTCAAAAATTATGCTATTTGCATCTTTCACTTTATTGTTGTACTGTAGACGATAAAGTATATTTTAATTTATATTTCATAAGACTGTATTATATTCATTACGGATTAAAAGCAAAACAAGAAATAAAGGGGTAAGGCGATTAATGTAAATTATACTGAGTAACATAATAAATCACATACGATAACACCCACTGTACTAACGTTGTTTTGCATTATATCAAATGTCAAGGTCAGTCCACGTACGGCTTGAAGACGGATACCCACTTCCATTTAACCTTAACCAACAAACCAAATTATTAGCTTAGATTTCATTACAGGGGGTGACAAATCATAAAATCAATAATAATCCCTCCTAACTATGTTAATCAACTGACAAGTACACCACCATGTATTGATAACATTTAAAGAAATCACCAACACAGACAATTTTCTAACCTAGTAGGCACGAGAGCGAGATAATAGAGGAATGACGGATAGGGCAATACATCTGAGGAATAACTGTTAACCCTAGCATAAAAGGCAGCTGTCTTTAAATATATTGACAACACTTCAAAGATAATTAGAGGTAACTTTACTCATCAATTTTAATAAACATTTAGGATTCACTCCACTGGCGACTTAAGTGAAATTACTGTGGACTACACAGCCTCATCACTGTTGAGATGATTCTTCTGTGAATGAGGATTGACATTTGGTTACAATTGATAGTACTTATATAATTTCTGATTGGTCTTTACCAAAATTAAAGGGTAAAAACCTATTCAGCGAACAACTTTGGTTTTTTCATTGCATCGGGATCTAACCTATTCTTAAACATAATCCAACCGATGAACAATTCCCCCAGATTCTTCTCAAAATATTACATTTTTTTGGTTTTTACCACAACACCCCCATTCCGTACGAATAGGGGGGGGGTATGAAGGGGGGAATTGAAATAACAAAAAATGGTTCTGAAAAAAGTATAGCGCATCAGTGAGTCCATAAACCCATCAAAGAAAATGCATAACACCCCATACCTTACTCATCGAATCAGAGTCACAACCAACTTACCGCCGTACCCTACTTCCACCTCCAATTTTGACTTAGGTATTGACAATGCTCCCCGCCATCTGATTAAATAAATCGTAAAGAAACTAACCTCCTCCATTAGATGAATGAGTTGGGCGGCATTCAAAAAACTATTATATCCCAACAATTTAAAAGGTATCGCATATGTTGCGAGTGAGCTTTTTTGCTGGCACACAATAAACAAACGTTACCTTTCCCAGTATAGGCGAAAGTCATTTGAAAAAAAATTAAGTGTAGGCAAAAACTAAAAAAATCTCAGAGGACGCAATGTGATATTGTTGGAGAAAGCTATACAGTGGAAACTGCGAGAGTTACCATATTAACAACCACATAATTTCGATTTTAGAAACTTTGAATACAACTTATATATAATCTCAAGTTTTCCATCACATTCGTAAAAATAACACTTAATCCACGGGTAAAACCCACCCCACAGGTGACCCCCCCTCATGATCTTTAAGTCGTGCTTCTGGAGTCAAAATAATGTCCCCCGTGACATAAACAAGATACCCCATCACTATTCCATTATATCTCTTAGGAAACGCTAAGAATTTACATTTTTGGAATCCCAATCTTGGCCCATCTTCCCCAACAATGGCAACTGCTCCAAAAGATTAGTTCCAGAGCTTCCATAGGCAAACCCAAGGTTTAAATCCCCCAATTAAAGAATATTGCTTAGATCCCACGCAAATTAAGGGGAAAAATGATTTAAAATCAGGACAAGTTGAATTCATATTGGGGGGGGAGGTTCGTCAACATATGGATTCAATTTTTTTAATTTTAATTTTTAATATCCCTTTAGTGTATTTCCTTTTAAAAAAAATTCTGAACTGCACAACCCCACAACATTTTACACAGACAATAATATCAGCATATCTTGGACCACCAACAACATTAAGATCCACACCATTAATATTCCTACTCCAAAGAGATTCTGAACTTGGGGGGACTCGCTTACTCTAAATTGCCCCCCCCCCTATACAATATAACAACTCCCAAAACCCTAGAGAAAATTTCCCCTTTCACTTAAGTGTTTACTGGGCTTGTACCAGACAATGAATTTTTCGTGAATATTTTTACATGGAAACCAAAATGGGCCCCACAAATCGACCACAGGACACTATGTCATCTGGAACTGACAATGGAGTGTGGCAACTATTTGGCTAGGATCATCATTTCCACTCACTCTTATCCAAAACCTTATCCCATTCTTCCTTAGCAGAGGACAGCTGCCTCTCTCCCCCACATGGGTGGACCGAATATTTACAATTATAACAACTGACCACATATTCGTTTTCTTGCCATTAAACAACACACATGAATAAACCATACGAATTCTTTTTTTTTTTCCCCCCACGTGTTAGTCATGTATCCCCCCAAATGGTTAGTATATCACGATTTTTAATATATATGTTATTCATATGCTAATTCCCCTGGGGGGGGGGGCCTTTAAGGTTGGGCCCTCATTTACTCCGAACAATCTTGACCTTTATATTAAGAATGTGTTATAAAAAATGCCCACGCTTCATAATAATGGTTATAAAACCCATTGCTTTTCCCACACCGATTGTTAATTTTATACCCCCCAATCATAATTTACAATAACTTTTAGATGTTTAAAAAAAATATAATATTTAAATGAAAACCCCCCCAGTTTTGAGGCCGAAAAAAGTAAGAATAAAGTTGTAGATATGACAATTAATCTCATAGAAACGGGGCAATGAATAATAATATTACATTTCAACTCTGAAGAAGTTTCAAGACTTTGCTCAAAATATTTTATTTTTAAATATTGAAATTTCCTCAACCCACTGATGAATGACAGTAGATTAATTATAATATATGTGGGGGGGGAGGTCAGTTAGGCCCCCCCCCCCATCCCCCCCCCCCCCCCCCCATGGTAAAAGACAAAGATAAAAAACTAAACCCACCCACTAAGAGAATCCAATTAAACGAAAACCCGATATGATTTCATTTGCAAAAAATTTAAAAATAGAAAAATTATAGAAAACAATATGTGAACAAAAAAAAACAATTCATTCAAGTTAGGATTTCATACCCTGTGGAGGATTGGATCGCAACCAGTTCACGCCATAGCCATGCGTCTGCAATTAAATAGTTAAGGTAATGTTTATCCCCCCCCCCCCCCCCACCCCCCCCACTGTCCCCCCCACCCCCCCATCTCCCCAATGGTAAACCCAAAAAAAATGAGTTCGCAAATACAGGCCCCAAACGTCACTATACTGTTTTTCCAGTGATATAGGTTCTGAGAAGGGACAAAAAAAACAAGACACAATCTGCGTACTATAAAAAAACCAAAATTGAAATATAAATTATATCTTCACCAGTCTAATTCCATCCCCCCCCCCACCCCCCCCCCCCGGACAGAAATAAAATAAAGAAAAAAAGCGACAACATCCTTGGTATAGTAGTTAATCGTTAATGAAGTTAAAAAATTCTTCTCTATAATGTTTTAATATAAATTTAAGTAGTAACCCCCTGGGTAAACAATGTACTCCACTAGTTATATCTGTTCCTTGCCAAACATATACCATTGTAATACAATACATGGCTGCCCTCAAGACCCGGTCCCCCCACATATTATTCAAATGAAAAAACCACACCCCCCCCCATACTTAGCATAAATTAAAAAGAACCCCTTATCCATCGTTCACCCCGGTAAATCCATTGTCATTACCCCCCATAGCCGTTCTATTTCTCATCCACAAACATACCCCCCAATGAAAAACCCCCTCCCCCGTTGAATCAAGTTTAACCCCCCCCCCCCCCCCCCCCCACAAAAAACACGCCCCCCACCCCCCTGATGGGTGATACGAGGATAATTGTGATACCGATAATGTGGTATTGAGATGGGTGGTTGCGGTTAACGTGTGACCACATATGAAGAGACAAATAGCTTTCAACAAGAGTGCAGGAATTTGATGCCCCCCCCCCGTTAAGCGTATATATATATGGGACGTTAGTGAAGGGTCAAAATGCTAAAGCAATCACTTTATAAGGGGGGCCAGGTAACCCCCCCACAATCCCCCCCCCCGTTAAACGCAAACCCCAGTAAATGTGTTTTTTTCGAAAATAAAAGTAGAAGTCGAACATCACAACCACCCAAGGTGATGATGTTGGCCCACGACACACCACAACGTACTTCCCAACCCCATATGTGCCCCCCGCCCCCCGGAGGTTTGTATCTTCGGTAAAACCGTAGGAGTTAGGGTGGACGGTGTTAGCAAACCCCCCCCACTCAGAATTATATCCCCACACTGACACCACATAGACCAAACATCGCAACACAATGCCACCAGAACTCTGTCAACACACTAAGCCAACACTAATGTTGAACCCCATTTACACAATACCCCACCTAAAGGGGGGCCCCCCCACCCCCCTACTCATTTTTAAAAAAACCTTCCCTGATGGGGAATCCCCCCCCCAATCACAGACAGTAAAAGTCTTTAGGTAACATTACAAGTTATGTATTATTTAATTTTTATAGGGGGGGAAAAAAAAAGAAAAAATTATTATGTTTTAGCTTAAATCCCCATCCCAACGACCAGAGGGGGAGATACCAACAAAAATACAAAAATGTGATTTTTTTGTAATTTTTTTAAAAGGGTAATTCCATTTTTGTGAATTTATAAAACAAAAAGGATAGTTGCGTTCCGGGGGTCCATTTTGTAAGTTAATTTAAAAGAAAGGGAAAAAAAAATAAAACCTGGGGTACCCAAGGAACTTTTTCGCCAGAAAAAAATGGCAGCAAACAGAAATATACGACCCACCCCCACCCCTGATTTAGCGTTGGCGACCCCTTTATTCTGAAAAAATGAAAACAGGGTTTGTGGTAAAACAAATGTGTGATGTGAAAGAACTTTTGATCCCCATAATCGAAAGGTTAGTAAAAAAAAAGAAAAAAAAATCCCCCCAATCCCCCCCAATAGGAAATTGAATAACAGGTATTGGGTTGAGTCTATTGCCCTATAAATGTGCTTGAGTTCAGAGGTTTATTTAATCTCAGACTTTAAGGTAAAAAATTCAGTATCCTATCTTATTAAAGACATCTAGCGGCGTTTTCTGAATCCCTCCGATTTAAGGGAAAGCTTTCTTAGTTTATTATTGAGTTTTCCCCAGTAGTTTCTTTTCCAAAAAAAAAAAGGTAATAAACATATACCATAGATGTTATTGATGGTGATTGTAAGGGATATACCGTTTTAATTATACGTATAACACATTATTTCTGAGAGGGATAAACACAAATAACACCTTGATAAATGGTACCCTCAGCCCCCCACTGTGTTAACAAGTGGATGTGAATAACACTTAATTCTATGTAAACACCAATCGCCACAATAGAAAACAACCCCCCATAAAAAAAACCCCATGTACCACCAGCCCCCAGAGAATTATTTTAAGAAAACCCTAAAACCCCCCCGTCCGATATACCGCAGGTAAACACGAAACCCCAAGTATTTATTTCAAAGCCCCCCCAAGGCCCATATCGTTTTTTTAAAATTAAATTTATTATCACGGGAGTTAAAATTACGATAACCCCAAGTCTAGAAGATTAGTAGGTATATAATATATACGTTCTATAAACCAACCACCCAGATGGGTATTTTAAATCCCCTCCCCCCCCCCCCCCCCCCCCACCCATAGGAAGGAGTGCGAATATTATTATAATAAAAAAAGGTTTAGAGCAAATAAAGGGGCCCCGCATCCCCCCATACAGTATTTGGGTAAACCAAAAATCGACCAGCGGCCCCCATGTAACCAACAGAAGCGAATCATACCCAGTACAACCCTTTTCAGAATAGATTAACGTATAACTCTGTTCTTTACTGTACAGGGAAATTCTAGACCATAGCGTAAACACCTTTTGACTCTTTTGGGGGTTAATAACTTCTCTTCTAACGGGATCTTGTCTCAACAGAGGGAGGGAGGATTACTCATATGAGTCTAACTCTTTAATTAATTCATTAACCTATGTTTATTTGTATTTGATTTGATATTCAACTTATTGCTGTTGTAAAGTTTCTTTATGATAAATAAAATTTACATAAACTTTATTTACGTGTGTCGGTCAGCTTGTCCCAAAAGATCCCTAATCCATTGATGTAGTTTTTCACGTCTGTGCGGCTAACTGTCGTCACGCATGTGTGTGTATGTGATTGGTGATATATATATATATATATATATATATATATATATATATATATATACATATATATATATATATATATATATATATATATATATATATATATATATATATATATATATTTTAGTATATATAATATATATTAACGTATAATTCTTTCTCATTAGCATGCATATTTTATTGCTGTTCGCATTCCCTTTGATGAGAGTTTACCAGAGACCGATTAGCTAACGTGAGCTGTATTATTTTACACCAGCGATCGAAGATCGTTGTAATGGGATCAAACAGCGATCAAGGTGGAGCAAATTTTGGAACAAAGGGAGATAATTTCTATTAACTTTTCCTGAGTCAATTAGCCTGTAAGTTAATTAAACCACGGTGAGAACGTCGAGATCAAAGACACTGCTCGCTAGAAATGGCCAGACAAACGTGTGTCGGTCAGCTTGTCCCAAAAGATCCCTAATCCATTGATGTAGTTTTTCACGTCTGTGCGGCTAACTGTCGTCACATGTGTGTGTGTATGTGAGTGGTGATATATATATATATATATATATATATATATATATATATATATATATATATATATATATATATATATATTAATATATATTCTAGTAGACTGTCTGACAAACTAAGTTCTGTTGTAGAGATAGGCTGAACGAGAGAAGCTTCTCGATTTCATGGACAGACTCTATCTAGTTTCCACCATCTCACTCGTGAAAACCGATTTTCTTTACCTTACCTCTCACTGAGCTATCACCTGTTCTAATCTATTCAGAAGGTACCAATCCATGTCTTAATTCCCCTATCCAAAAGCTACGACAAATGTGTGCTCGTCCGAAGGATCTTTTGAACTTAGAATAGGAAGACGACACGACAAAATAGTGCTCGTTTTGCGGGAATTGAACTCAAATCCTGAGCTAGAACGACATAAATTTTCTCGTCTTGTGATTGTCTCGTGGAGTAATACAGGGTGTCCATAAAGTCTCTTTACACTTTAACAAATTCAAAACTCTTTTCGTCTTGGTTTATCATTTGGCTCGAGTGCCTGTAAGAGTTGCACTTTGTAAGCGTACAATCGCAGGTTCTTGTGGAGGACTTTGTGAACTGTTGAACGTGGTAGCTCTAACTGTCTGGCAGCAGTACGGATGGACTTTTGTGGGAGAATGATAAAAGGCTTGTCTTACGCTCGATGTTTTCCTCAGATGTTCCTCCCTTTATCCAACACTGTCCCTATAAATTTCTTGTGCCATGCACGAATTGACGGACGTGACGGTTGGATCTCTTCCATACTTAGATTTCAAGTATTTCGCTGAGTCTGCCTATCCGATTTTGTTTCAATAAACCATGATACACATTGTGCCTTCTCTTGAGGAGTAAGCCATTTTTGGGGTTCATTTAGGGGTTCTTTCATCAATAGGTACATGGAAATACGATAAAAGTATGTGATTAAAAACCTCTTGATAACCACTGAGTACATAGAACAAATCTGATTAAGATATCTCATAATTGTCCGCATAATTTGTTAAATTGTGTTATGGACGTATATCTTTAAAAATACTATGATTTTGTTAATACAATTATAATTGTTTTCCACAGCTAGATTATATATACAAATTGTACAGGGTGTGTCGGATATGTGTAATTTGTAATCAACAGTGTGTGTTTTAACAATCCAGGGTTTTAAAGCAGAAGGTGTTTTGAGCTAAGCTAAGGAGCGCGTTCAGACTATTATAGTCCCAGTAATTGCCTCCCTTACACTAACTGACTTCAGGGGTGAACTTGATAGTGGATTTAAAATTAAGGAAATCTTTTTCTCCTTAAACAATTTTTGCCAGGAAAATTTTTTGTGTTTTCCACTTGTTCTAGCGTTAACTTAGTTTTGTGTTAGTTGATTAATCTGAACTACCATTTATTTGGCGTAGTCGTCTGCATTAGGAGCTTAATTGCCATTAAAGCAGCGATAGTTAGATATCTAATATAGGAGGAGGTATCCCAGTTAAATAACATATCTTTTTGGTTGTATTTTCTCGTAAGTGGTAGGGAACCAGTGTATCCTTTTTCTTACTTCTTTCTCGGGTAAGTCTCAGTCAGCTATTTGCAATGGCAGAGCGGGCAAAGCTTAGGCAGATGCTCAAAGAGGAAGCTAGGGAAGAGGGATTGGAAGGAGAGGAAGCGAAAGCTTTTGTCAGGGACGAACTTGACAGATATGATGCGGAGAAGAAAGAAGCAGAAGACCGTCTTTTACAGCAGAAGAAGATTGAGGAGGAAATGGAAATTCGCAGGGCGAACGAAAGGGAGAAGGAACGACAGTATGAGGAAAGAGAGGAGAGACAGTATGAGAAGGAGAGGGAGGAAAGAGAGAAGGAGAGGGCGGAAAGAGAGAAGGAGAGACAGCATGAGAAGGAGAGGGAGGAAAGAGAGAAGGAGAGGGAGAAAAGAGAGAAAGAGAGACAGCATGAGGAAAGAAAATGAGCAACGACGACAGCATGAGTTGGCGCTCAAAGCTCTAGAGGTTCAAACTCGTGGGGCTGCCTCTACCTCCAGCAATGGAGAGTCTTTCTCCTCATTCTTCCTTAACTGATCCTTCTAACACTCAATCTCCTCAACTCACCGCTATGTCTTTCGCTCTAGAATCTTTCCCCTGCCCTAATGAGAAGATTGATAGTATCTAGAGAAATTTGAGAAAATTGCCAATCTGTAGAGGTTTAGAGAGGTCGCGTTGGTGTATGAAACTTTCCCAGGCTTTAAACGAGTCTGCTTATGATGTGTATGAAAAACTGGAAAGCAGCCAACAAGACAATTACGACATGTTGAAGAAGGCTTTGCTTGAGCGCTTTGAAATGAACGCTCGTAAATGTTTACAACTGTTCCGTAACAGCAGAAAGGAGGGCTCTGAAACTTTTCAGCAGTTCTCTTCTCGTCTGAAGGGATACTTGACAAAGTGCCTGGAGCTTTCACAGCTCGCCTCTACCTATGAAGGACTTGAGGAATTTGTTATAACTGAACAAATAAAAAACACTTTGTCGAGTGACACCCGTCGATTTCTGGCTGAGCAAGGAGCAGAAAAGCTGGAAGACATTTTGGAAAAGTCTGAGCGATATCATAATGCGCTGGCCGAACTGCCGGCCACAAAACGTAACCGACAGAAGACCTTTCTCGAAAGAATAATCTAGAGCAGTCTTCCCATTCTTCTCACCAAAATAACCACAGAGAAACTGGACCCCAGAATCCCCCTCCAGAAAAATCCAAGTTCTACAAAAACAAGTACCCCACCAATAACAAACAGTCTGATCAACCCAACCGTCCTACATGGCAGCGCGGCCAGAAAGGACAGTGCGACAAAGGGAAAACCCCTGAGCCCGGCGCATATGATCAGAGCAAGCACACCGAGCCTAAACGCATCGGATGCTTGCGAACAGTCTCGCAAGGTAGAATTATTCTTCTTCTTCGTTCGCCCTGAAAAGGACGGTGGTTGCGTTGTGTCTGTTTACGCCGTAGCTGTGATATCTGCACCTTTCGGTCGACACATCCGACTTCAGCACGGCATTTTTTAGGGACCGGGTTTGCCTTCCCATTTCGATCCGTACTCGCTCAGCCAGAATGCACTGCTGCAGACTGTTTCCAGGACCACCACGTGGAGGTGGAGTACGGTCTTGATCAGCTCTGGTTCGCTGATCCTGATGCAAGCAGTCAAGCTATGGGTCGCTGACTGCATTCACTATTGCTGCATCTCTTAGGTAGAATTGATGTCAGTGATTCTCAACCTGAGGGAGAGAGGCCCTCAACGCGAGGAACTGTTAATTTGAACGGGTCTTCAACTTATTGTCTTTTTGACACGGGGCTTTCTTATGATTGCATTGTTGCCAGACCTCCTGTTCAAACCCAATCAAGAGGCAGAAGAAACCGTCGAACTTTGTGGAGTTTCTAAGAGTGATGCACCAACAACGCTTCCCATCGCATTGGTGGAGATGCACTCTGATTTTGTCAGAGGTGTGATCAAAGCGGCTGTTATGGATGACCCCTGATATTATCAGGTACGTGAAATCCTGCGCCAAGTGACAACGGGTGGCACCCAAGCATTTGACTCCCGCAGTTTCCATGGGTGAAATGCCAGTAGTGGGGACACCATTTGGGTTGTGATCGACATTTTAGGGCCCTTAGATAGGACTAAAAGAAGGCACAAGTTTGTCCTGACCTTAGTCGACACCTAAGCACGGATTCCAAGCATGTCGCAGAAGCCCTCGTGCAGATATTTACTCGGTTGGGATTCCCTCAACAAGTGTTGACGGATAACGGATCCCCATACCGTAACCTGTTAATGGATGAGATCGTTAAGATCTTGAGGAACCAGCACATCTACACAAGCCCTTATAATCCGGCCGGAAGTGGGTTAGTAGAACGTGTCAACGGAAACCTCAACATGATGTTAAGTACACTGGGACAAGAGAAACCTGAAGATTGGGACCTTTGTATACCTGCAGCTTTATTCGCCTACAGGGAAGCCCTACATACTTCCATAGGATTTCCCCCAGCTACTCTTTTATTCGGCAGACCTATTAAGGGGCCACTTGAAGCCTTGCTTCGGTCCCTGACAGACCAGAAGCCTGATGAGACAGTCGTCTCAGCCAGTAAATATGTGTCGGAGTTAAAGGAAAGGTTGAAACTAGGATGGGACCTAGCTACGACCAACCTTAAGCGAGCACGCGCAAAGCACACAAACCGATACAGGAAAGTTGCGAAAGAAAGAGAATTGCAAGCAGGAGAGAAGGTTTTGTTGCTACTCCCAACCGGGAACAACAAACTACGTATCGGATGGCAAGGGCCGTTTACCGTCCTTAAAAAGATCTCAAGGGCTAACTACCAGATCGCTATTAAAGGAAAGGAGAAGGTCTATCATGTAAATCTGTTAAAGAAATACTTGGAAAGACCAGTGCCGTCCTCCGAACATCTCCTGGCGATCGCCAAAACTGACGAAGATGATGATAGTTGCAAGGAATAGCCACTGCAAACACATGGAATCTTTCAGCAATGTCAAACTCGGCGACACTCTTTCAAGCGCAAACGGAATACATTTCAGAGAAACAGAAAACGATGGAACAGACTTCATGAGTAGGAATTGGAGAGACGGAGGGGGACGATGAGAGTGAAGATAACAGTCACCCAGAAGCTACTGTTATAGTAAATCTATTTCCATAAATTGGACATGAAGTGGTTTCATATCTTTAAGCGGGTACGTCTGTGACATATTATGAAAATAGCTTCATATATCTTTTTCATTATCTAAACTTTTCTTTTACCTTTTCTTCCACCTATGCACGTTTTACAAGGGGATTGACATAAGTCTTGGGCCTGACCATGAAGGACATGTCACAGAGAGCTGAAATTTTGTATAGTGTTTATTCCTTTTCAATATAGCCACCGTCTGAATTGACACACTTCTGCCATCTCTGCTTGACCTTGAAAAGACCTTGGGAGTAGAACACCCTATTTTTCAAACTAAACCTGTCATCACATGCCAGTATAACCTCTTCCTCGCTGTCAAAAGGATTTCCTTTTAGCTGTTTTTTAAGATTTGGGAACAGAAAAAAGTCTGAAGGAGCCAAATCTGGAGAATATGGGGGGTGTGGAAGAATTTCAATATTCAAATCGTTGGCTGCTAGCTGCACACGCCGTGCGTTGTGAGAGGGCGCGTTGTCTTGAAGCAAAGGAAGATTTTGAGTGCGCGTTATCCCTCGTTTCCTGGTCACAACCTTTCTTAGTTTTGTGAGAAGATCTGCATAGTACTGTCCATTAACTGTGTTGCCACGAGGCAGATAATTTTTCAAAAGGACACCTTTGCCGTCCCAAAAAACAGTCAGCATCACTTTTCCTGCAGATTTCTGCGCCCTCGGCTTGACAGGTGTTGGGGAGCCCGGGGTTTTCCATTCCATGCTGGAAATTTTGGATTCGGGGTCATAATGGTGTACCAAAGTCTCATCTACTGTCACCATGGTCTCCAAAAAATTTTTTGACTGTCAATGACTTCCACAATTGTCATTTTTCGATCCTGGTCAATGATTTTCTTCACTCTTGTTGCATTTTCATCGTTGCTCTCTGAGGCTGGTCTACCAGATCTTGGCAGATCAGCAACATTTGAGCGGCCGCACTTAAACTGTTGACACCAGTTTTTTACCGAAGTATATGAAGGACAAGAATCACGAAACACTGGTTCCATCTACCTGTGTATTTCTGTAGGTGTTTTTCCCTGAAACATCAGAAATTTTATCACAGCTCTGGCCTCCTTCTTTTCCATTGTTTTGTCAAATCTTTGGAGCAGCAGATCCGGTCAATAGGGTACATTGCGCCGTGCACCGTAGCGGGAAAACCCATTGAAGAAACAAACGCGTACTTTACACATTCAGTGCAAATATGATGAACTTTAAATGTGCCAAGTTTCATTTTCCTCCTGTGATTCCTTCATGGTCAGGCCCAAGACTTATGTCAATCCCCTTGTAACTTAAACCCCTATATGATCAGATATCTGTCTCTCTTTCTCATTAGCATGCATATTTTATTGCTGTTCGCATTCCCTTTGATGAGAGTTTACCAGAGACCGATTAGCTAACGTGAGCTGTATTATTTTACACCAGCGATCGAAGATCGTTGTAATGGGATCAGACAGCGATCAAGGTGGAGATAATTTTGGAACAAAGGGAGATAATTTCTATTAACTTTTCCTGAGTCAATTTGCCTGTAAGTTAATTAAACCACGGTGAGAACGTCGAGATCAAAGACACTGCTCGCTAGAAATGGCCAGACAAACGTGTGTCGGTTCAGCTTGTCCCAAAAGATCCCCTAATCCATTGATGTAGTTTTTCACGTCTGTGCGGCTAACTGTCGTCACATGTGTGTGTGTATGTGAGTGGTGATATATATATATATATATATATATCATATATATATATATATATATATATATATATATTAATATATATTCTAGTAGACTGTCTGTATAACTTAGTTCTGTTGTAGAGATAGGCTGAACGAGAGAAGTTTCTCGATTTCAGGGACAGACTCTATCTAGTTTCCACCATCTCACTCTTGAAAACCTATTGTCTTTACATTACCTCTCACTGAGCTATCACCGGTTCTAGTCTATTCAGAAGGGACCAATCTATGTCTTAATTCCTCTATCAAAATCTACGAGAAATATGCGCTCGTCTGAAGGATCTTTTGAATTTAGAATAGGAAGACGACACGACAAATAGTGCTCGTCTTCCGGGAATTGAACTCAAATCCTGAGTTCGAACGACATAAATTTTCTCGTCTTTTGATTGTCTCGTGGAGTAATACAGGGTGCCATAAAGTATCTTTACACTTTAA
>JAMPIV010011919.1:0-35000 GCA_024509875.1 Oreohelix idahoensis
GAGAAGAATCAATAACTATGTTTTCGTCACCACCTATTTTAGTGTTACCTACAACAGATAAGACATTTGTTCTTCGTAGTGACGCTCCATCCACTGGGATTGGAGCGGCACTAATGCAAGAGTACTCTGGAACTCTGCATCCTGTAATGTATATTTCCAGAAAACTTAATGCGGCAGAAAGGAATTATTCGGTTTTAGACCGTGAATTATTGGCAATGGTTTGGTCAATTCTCAAACTCCAAAGATTCTTCTGGGCGCGCATTTCGTAGTGGAAACTGACCAAAAAGCTCTTACGGCTATCCAAAGTAAGAACTTGAAGAGCTCGAGATCAACTCGATACGCAATCGCTCTTCAACCTTTTCATTTTTCGGTACGAGCTATCCGTGGTTCAGAAAATGTGAATGGTCGGACATTCTGTCCAGATGCCCACATGATGCCACTTAACTGTTAAATATTGGATCTTTTTAATATGTATAACTTTACAACAGTTATTTTTTGTTTCTTTACTAAGATACACATTTGTAATTTAATAATAGAATGATGGTATCTCTACTTAGCGGTTTATTGATGTTTATTCACCGCTGTTCTTTGATGATTGTTTCTTCATAAATCATAAATTTAAGATTATAGTGTGAATTTTTGGTATGCATTGTATAATTACCAGAATTGTATTATACGTAGATCACACCTTCCTGGAAACATTTATTCGTAGAGAAACAATTTCTCTCAGATTTTGAGATATATTCTCACCGGTCATATTAGGAATTATAGTTATTCCTGATATTTTCATCTGCGCAGTATTCTTGCGTTGTGAGCCTATTCTACGTTGCTCCTAGATGTATTTAAAAAAAAAAATTTTTTTTTTTTTTCCCGGGAGGTGTGGTAAGACTGTAAAGTGCAATTTTTACTATCTTGCAATATAATACATTTATATACTTATTATGTTCG
Source organism: Oreohelix idahoensis (assembly GCA_024509875.1). Classification (NCBI taxonomy): domain Eukaryota; kingdom Metazoa; phylum Mollusca; class Gastropoda; order Stylommatophora; family Oreohelicidae; genus Oreohelix; species Oreohelix idahoensis. Next base: position 949 of record JAMPIV010011919.1, read on the forward strand.
CAAATATTTTGTAAACAAAGTATTCCTTTTTTAAGTGCTTAAGGAGAAGTCATTTTTGAGTTACTTCCCTTGAAAGGAGTTCCGTCATCTTCGATCGGATTCCGCGGACGAATTTAGGCCTACTGCGATTTATTCTTTGGCTGGGTAGGAATAGATTGTTCTTGCTTCAGTATAACTATGGCCTGAATTTATACGTAGTGTTTGTATGAGTAGGACGAGTCTGTCTTATATATGGATATCTTTACATTTCTAAGTCGAACTATGTTGGTTGTCGCTAGAAAAGGTCAAAGGCTATGCAGCGGAAGTATCGCTAGCAGGGGGTGTGATTCATGGCTGTCATCCTGTCGGGATGTCGAATTTTGTTGTAGCCGGCCTATCGCCGAAAAAGTGATCTATAAGTAAATGGGGAAAAGTGATAGTCATTTAGACATGTTGTATGTACTTTCCCCCAGTGTTTATTCTCTTTTGCCAAGGAATGGCAAAGTTATATTTCGCATAGAAAGGTAAAACCACAATTTATTATGAACTTGGGCTTCGCCATCGTTGTCGATAAGCAGATGCACAGTGGTACTTCTGAAAAGAATATTTATTCAAAGGAAGATGACATTCCTATGTATCAGCACTAGATTATATGATATTATTCAATTACCTCTATGATAGAAGCTATGAAGAAATGAGGACATTTAACGAATGACCAATTTTGGTCTGTATCCAATAGTGAGTGAAGCTCACGAGAGAAGCACCGCCATGTTGAAATCCATATACTTTGTATTTATCGAGTGAGAAAAAGGGATGCCTGTACTATCGCTCGATGAACCAAGAGATCACTGCTACATGTGAGAACCCATGTCTGGGATTCCTATATCTTTATGGAAAATATATATATTGAACTTTACGTGAAGGGATATTCGCTAGACGAGGTTAGGTCTAGGAGCCTTCCTATATATTGGTTATGGTCTGACGTGCCCAGTCAGTAAAGCCAGATGATTTACATGATGGAACTCTGAATGCTTATTTACGAATGCTCCATTATGATATTTGCCAAGCATGAATGCTAACTTAAGATGATATTCCTGTGATCAACATTATGCTGTCTATGTCGACATTTGTTCCTGTAACCATACACGTACTGTCCAAGTGTGCGTCCCATTAAATGTTATAAAAAGACCACCGTAGTTCCAGTACTTCTTGAATTCGAACAGTGTGAGTATGAGTGATGTACTACCAACCTGTCAACTCTATCGAATCATTCTACCATTCGCGTTCTGACATTCATATACACACTCATTGTCTACACTCACATTCTTGTCGGAGCCCCATCACGTTCCAGGACAAGATGACCTGTATGACCAAAACTGTGCTGGGTTTAATGAGTTGACAATCGTTACACTTTACTACACCAGTCCCAACATCTACATTTATCAACTGGTGGACATTCACGTCATTTAACAAATAAAGCGTGATTTAACAACTACTGGCCAGTATGAGTTTAACAAGACGTACTTGGAGAAATTGGTGCGACGGGCTGATCACCCGTTTGCCAGTCACTTCGATTACGGAAACAACAGCAAATGGGTTGATTTGCCATTGCCCTAAAGACGCCACTAGGCGTGATGGGAAACAATGGCAAAGAAAACCTATCTGCTGTTGCCCTAAGACGCCACTAGGCGTAATGGCCACTGACTGCTTTGACGGTTGGTGGCTAAGGACGGAAGAAGAAGAAGAAGTTGGAGAAATTGACTGCTCTGGGGAAAACCCAAGATCTTAAAGAAATGATCCTTATTGAGCAATTGAGAGAGTCCATGGCTCCAGACTTGAGAAAGTTTCTCATGGAACAGGGTGCAGAGAGGCTGGGTGAGTTACTTAATGTCACTGAGAGGTATCAGGCGGCCCAGGCAGAGGTAGCTGGCGCTAGAAAGAAATCTATAGAGCAAAATAAGGCTCCTGTCACAGACAGTTTTATGATCTATACATTTTCTATATGCTTTTCTCTTCTTCACCCGTGTCCTCTATTTTATTATCACACTTTACCCTTTTCCTGTATTTTTCGCATCCATTCGTTTGCGAAAAATATTTTCTTCCCCATTCTCAACTTTACCGTTTTCTTTCTCATACTGGTAAACGCATTTATGACATACCGTGTCAATCTCTGCACGAGACGAGAGAGCGTTAAAATGCATTCTATTGCATCAGATGTCAGTAGCTGCAGTAGACGAATATGGTGTTAAATTCGCTTTCGCCAGACGTAGATGCAGACATTTGTCTACATTTTCACTAGTCACAGCGTTTCTTCAGGCTAGTCTCTCGGCGTGAAGTGTGATCTGACACTCACGCAGCGCTCTGCATTGGAGACGGGTCGTCTGAGATTCGCATCTGACACGCGTGCTCTCGGTCAGTTTGTTAACGTATGTGTGAAGACGCATTGGTGGCAGTTACGGCATGCGTCTAAAGTTAACGTAGGTGTTAGGAGAGATCGGGTTTTTGGAAGGAGTGGGATCATGTGTCTGGTTTAAGATATTAACCAGAGTTTTAAACTTGATTTCACTCATTCTCCATTTGCAGTAGACGCGGTCACTCTGTTCTAGATACTTAAACTTATAAGTGAACCTCTTAGTTTCGTTGTGATACCGTAGTTCTGTGTTGAGGTAAATATTATATATATTAGATATCTAATAAGTTTGTGAAGTGTTTAAAGTGTTAAATCGCTTATTTCACTAATTAGATTTTTGTGCAGAGAGAAATTAATTTATAAGTCTGTTATATTCTCTAGCTGATGAGTTACAGTGGGAAGCAGAATAAATTATAATTTCTAGCTTAAAATCATGTAGCTATAATGAATTTAATTTTACTGCTAAATAATCAGACGAGAATAATTTGTCTAAACTAACTTATAAATGCTAGATGCCTCATGAGTGTTGACGGAATACGTAGGTATTCCTAATTCATGATGTTTGATTTTTATATATAACTTATTTCACGGGAAAGTTTAAACGTCAAGTCAAGCTCTACGCTTGCAGTTATAAATGTAAGTTATATTGAGTACCTAATATGTAAAATATTTCATATGTGTTTTTTCTTTATTCAGTGAATACTGGGGTAACCCAAACTTTGCCGGCGTTTAGTACAGAGACATACCTGTGAGAAACATAAACATTTTATATCTTTAACCACGTGGGTTTTCAAGTAACACCTGTCTGACAGGGCGTGTGCCTTCAGAGACAGACAGAATACTACTCCCACTAACGGTTTTTTTTAAAGAATAAACGCTCATACTGGGCCTTTGAGCCAGTTCATATTTCTTCACAAACTCTAATGTACATGCTGCCTGGGGGCGAGAATAATTTACAGTAAAAAAACATTAACGTTTCCGACATTGTTGGCAAAGTGTGTGATGAACCAAGACTTGTTGTTGGGAGAAGTTGTCCACCGGTCATCTTCCTAATTAAGGGAAACCTCGTGTTCTGACACTGTGTGCCCGCTGAAACCCTAACTCTTACCTCGTGAATAAGTGACATTAACTTAAATCTGTAAAGAAAGAACGATCGCCTGAAGAAGACGCTCCCCGGACACGGTGAATATAACCAATATCTGCAGAGCTGGATATCCGCTTCATCCACAGATAGACAGATTAACGAAGTGTACACTAAGGCTTGCGCCAGACGGCGAACAGCAGCACGAGTGTAGGTAAGGTTGTGTGAGTCAGGGCCCTGATGAAAGAACCGAGTGAAAGTAGACTGAAGGATGTTCTTGTTTGATTCACCTACTTTGTAACTTTCCTTATGCAAGAGTTGTTGCTAAACTATATTTTCCTTAGGATAAATTATACTCATATCCAAGTCTGTTCATACTTTTTAACAGGGAAAATATTACACCCAAATCATATGTATCTGTGACACACTCGTTGGGCTATCATCTTTCTCCTAACGGGACTGTGGGCTAAACATCGAGGGAAGATCATAACTGTGGGTCTATCATTTCTTGTAGCAATTCCTTGATTTTTTAATGACTATTTGTATATGCTTTTGATGTAATTTTTTATGTTGTAGGTGGAAGTTTATATATTGATAATTAAACTGCCCTTAAACTTAATCAGCGTGTTGGTCAGCTCGTTCTAGAATATCCATATAATCATTGTTTATAGTTTTCCAACGTCTGTGTGTCTAACTGTCGTCACTGAATATAGCGTGCATGAGTGTGGATCGAGATGTATAATATATTAATATATATATATATAATATATATATATATATATATCCTTATATATATATATATATGTGTGTGTGTGTGTGTTTAGACTGTCTAACTCCTATAAAGATGTCGTAGAAGATAGGCAGAGAGAGAGAAGATTCCTCGATCTCAGAGACAGCCTCTATCACATTCTACCATCTCACTCGTGGAAAATCTATTTCTATTATCATCTCTCACTGTGACTATCACTCATTCTAATCTATTCAGAATGGACCAACCCAAGTCTTAATTCCCTATAAAAAAAATCTAACGACAGAATGGGGGCTCGTCCGGATCCCAAATAGACACGTATCTCCCGCCAAGTATGACTGGGTAGATGGGGTCATCCATAACAGCCGCTTTGATTACACCTCTGACAAAGTCAGAGTGTATCTCCACCAATGCGATGGGAAGCGCTGTAGGTGCATCACTCTTAGAAAACTCCACAAAATTCGACGGTCACTCTCCTCCTGTCTCTTGACCGGGTTTAACCAGTGGTGTCTGGCAACAATGCAATCATATGAAACCCGTGGTCAAATAAACAAAAGTTGGAGGATAACCGTTCAAAGTAACAGTACCTCGCGTTGAGGTTCTACCCCCAACAGGTTGGGAATCACTGTCAATAATTCCGCCTTGCGAGACTGTTAATAAGCATCCGATGCGTTTAGGCTCGGTGTGCTCACTCTGATCATTAGTCCCGTGCTCAGGGGTTCTTCCTTTGCCACCTTGTCCTTTCTGGCTGCGCTGCCATGTAGGGCGGTCGGGTTGATCGGACTGTTTACTGTGGTTGGGGTACTTGTTTTTGTAGGACTTGGATTTTTTCAGGTGGGGGGTTTTGAGGTCCAGTTTGTCTGTGGTTATTCTGATTAGAAGCAATGAATAAAGCATGAGAAGATTGGTCTAGATTATTTTTCCGAAAATGCTCTCTTCTGTCGGTTACGTTTTGTGGCCGGTAGTTTCAGCCAGCGCATTGTGATATCGCTCAGACTTTTCCAAAATGTCTTCAAGCTTTTCTGCACCTTGCTCAGCTAGAAATCTCCCGGGTATCTGCAGGACAAAGTGTTGTTCTTTAACTATAATTGTTCTGTTAAAACAAATTCCTCCAGACCTTCATAGGTAGAAGGGAGCTGTGAAAGCTCAAGGCACTTTGTCAAGTATCCCTTTAAACGAGATGAGAACTGCTGAAAAGTTTCAGAGCTCTCCTTCCTGCTGTTGCAAAACAGTTGCAAAAATTTGCGAGCATTCATTTCAAAACGCTCAAGCAAAGCTTTCTTCAACATGTCGTAATAGTCTTGTTGGCTGCTTTCCAGTTTGGCGTAAACATCATACGCCACTACTTTTCAAAGACTGAGAAAGCTTCATATTCCAACGCGACCTATCTAACCCGTACAGAGTTGCAATTTCTCAAATTTTTCTAGATACGTGTCAATCTTCTCATTAGGACCAGGGAAAGATTCGAGAGTGAAAGACATAGCGGTGAGATGAGTAGATTGTGTGTTAGAAGGATCAGTTAAAGAGGAATGAGGAGAAGACTCTCCATTGCTGGAGGTAGAGGCAGCATCACGGCTTTGGAACTCTATAGAGCTTTAAGCGCCAGCTCATGCTGTCTCTCCTTCTCTCTTTCCTCATGCTGTCTCTCCTTCTCTCTTTCCTCATGCTGCATCCTGCGAATTTCCATTTCTTCTTCAATCTTCTTCTGCTGTAATAGACGGTCTTCCGCTTCTTTTCCTCTCCGCTGCTTCTTCTTTCCTCCTTAGTTCTTCTTTTCCTCTCTTTAGCCTCAAACTGCTTTCCTCTCCGCATCATATCTGTCAAGTTCGTCCCTGACAAAAGCTTTCGCTTCGTCTTCGTCCAAACCTTCTTCTCTTGCCTCGTCCCTGAGCATCTAAGTTTCGCCCTTTCTGACATAGTAAATAGCTGACTGAGACTTGTTGAGAAAGAAGTAAAACAAAAGATAACCTGGTTCCTACCACTTGCGAGAAAATACCAAAACAAAAGATGATATACTTTAACCTGGGATACCTCCTCCTATGATATAATATCTAACTATTGCTGCTATTAATCGGTAATAAAGCACCTAATGCAGACGACTACGCCAAATAAATGGTAGTTAATATTACTCACTGAAAAATAAGTTGCTATACAGTGGAAAACAAAAATAATTATTTCAAAAAATTTGTTTAAGGAAGAAAATAAAAACCTTAATTTTAAATCCACGATCAAGTTTACCCCTGAAGGACGGTTTAGGGTAAGGGAGGCAATTTACAAAAAACGTAATTGTCCTGAACGCACTCCTTAGCTTAGCTCAACACCTACTTCTTCAGAACCCTGTGAATGTTATACCCTCACAAACTTTACCAGCGTCCAGTATTACAAAATCAGTAACTAACATATACTCCGACAAAATCAACCTGTAAACCAAATGTATAATGCTCAAAATGCTGTGGAAACACCATTATTAATTGTGTGGTCAGCACGCCCATAAACAGATCGTTACGTCCTAGGGGATAAATTATTTTTAAAAAGATACAAAACTCACAAGACATCACAATCTTACTCTATAATCAGAAAAAAGCGGCGACGCTCTTTCAAGCAAGCATGGGAGACATTCCAGAGAAAGGAAACTTTGGGAGTAGACTTGAGTACGAATTGCGAGAGTATGGATGGGGGGAAAGATGAGAGGGAAGCGGGACAGACACCTGAATCTACGGATATAGGAAATTTATTTCCAAGCAAACGTAGACATGGAGGGTTCCATATCTTAAAGGGGGGAACCGTTCTGTCACAGAGAGTTTATGATTAATAAATTTTCTATATCCTTTTCTTTTTCTTCACCCGTTGTAAATCTATTTTATTATCACTCCTTACACTTTTCCTGTATTTTTCGCATCCATTCGTTTGGGAAAAATATTTTCTTCCCCATTCTCAACTTTACCGTTTTCTTTCTCAAACTGGTAAACGCATTTTATGACATAACGTTTGTTCAATCTCTGCACGAGACGAGAGAGCGTTTTAAAATGCATTCTATTTGCATCAGATGTCCAGTAGCTGCAGTAGACGAATATGGTGTTAAATTCGCTTTCGCCAGACGTAGATCCAAAAGACAGTTGTCTACACATTTTCACTAGTCACAGCGTTTCCTCAGGCTAGTCTCTCGGCGTGAAGTGTGATCTGACACTCACGCAGCGCTCTGCATTGGAGACGGGTCGTCTGAGATTCGCATCTGACACGCGCGCTCTCGATCAGTTTGTTAACGTAGGTGTGAAGACGCACTGGTGGCAGTTACGGCATGCGTCTAAAGTTAACGTAGGTGTTAGGAGAGATCGGGTTTTTGGAAGGAGTGGGATCATGTGTCTGGTTTAAGATATTAACCAGAGTTTTAAACTTGATTTCACGCATTCTCCATTTGCAGTAGACGCGGTCACTCCGTTCTAGATACTTAAACTTATAAGTGAACCTCTTAGTTTCGTTGTGATACCGTAGTTCTGTGTTGAGGTAAATATTATATATATTAGATATCTAGTAATTTTGTGAAGTGTTTAAAGTGTTAAATCGCTTATTTCACTAGTTAGATTTTTATGCAGAGAGAAATTAATTTATAAGTCTGTTATATTCTCTAGCTGATGAGTTACAGTGGGAAGCAGAATAAATTATAATTTCTAGCTTAAAATCATGTAGCTATAATGAATTTAATTTTACTGCTAAATAATCAGACGAGAATAATTTGTCTAAACTAACTTATAAATGCTAGATGCCTCATGAGTGTTGACGGAATACGTAGGTATTCCTAATTCATGATGTTTGATTTTTATATATAACTTATTTCACGGGAAAGTTTAAACGTCAAGTCAAGCTCTACGCTTGCAGTTATAAATGTAAGTTATATTGAGTACCTAATATGTAAAATATTTTATATGTGTTTTTTCTTTATTCAGTGAATACTGGGGTAACGCAAACTTTGCCGGCGTTTAGTACAGAGACATACCTGTGAGAAACAAAAACATTTTATATCTTTAACCACGTGGGTTTTCAAGTAACACCTGTCTGACAGGGCGTGTGCCTTCAGAGATAGACAGAATACTACTCCCACTAACGGTTTTTTTAAAGAATAAATGCTTATACTGGGCCTTTGTTTTGAGCCAGTATTCATATTTCTTCACAAACTCTAATGTACATGCTGCCTGGGGGCGAGAATAATTTACAGAAAAAAAAACATTAACGTTTCCGACATTGTTGACAAAGTGTGTGGTGAACCAAGAATTGTTGTTGGGAGATGTTGTCCACCGGTCATCTTCCTAATTAAGGGAAACCTCGTGTTCTGACACTGTGTGCCCGCTGAAACCCTAACTCTTACCTCGTGAATAAGTGACATTAACTTAAATCTGTAAAGAAAGAACGATCGCCTGAAGAAGACGCTCTCCGGACACGGTGAATGAAACCAATATCTGCAGAGCTGGGTATCCGCTTCATCCACAGATAGACAGATTAACGAAGTGTACACTAAGGCTTGCGCCAGACGGCGAACAGCAGCACGAGTGTAGGTAAGGTTGTGTGAGTCAGGGCCCTGATGAAAGAACCGAGTGAAAGTAGACTGAACGATGTTCTTGTTTGATTCACCCACTTTGTAACTTTCCTTGTGACTCGTTGGGCTATCATCTTTCTCCTAACGGGACTGTGGGCTAAACATCGAGGGAAGATCATAACTGTTTGTCTATCATTTCTTGTAGCAATTCCTTGATTTTTTAATGACTATTTGTATATGCTTTGATGTAATTTTATGTGTTGTGGTGGAAGTTTATATTGATAATTAAACTGCCCTTAAACTTAATCAGCGTGTTGTTCAGCTCGTTCTAGAATATCCATATAATCATTGTTATAGTTTTCCAACGTCTGTGTGTCTAACTGTCGTCACTGAATATGCGTGCATGTGAGTGGATAGAGATATATTAATATATATATATATATATATATATATATATATATATATATATATATATATATATATATATATATATATATATATATATATATATATATATATATATATATATATATATATATATATATATACAGTAGAACTCCATTTATCCGAACCCCATGGGACCGAGCATCGTTCGGATAATCAAATGTTCGGATAATTGGATTACATAATGTATCGAGTTACATGTACACATATTTCTAAAAATAATTAACCATCACAAGGAAATTACACTATAAAACATATTTACTTGTACTGTAATAATAATACCCACACTGTATTAGATCACTGTATCACCAAAATCTTTCATTACACTGCAGTGCATGTACTACTTGTATTAATTATTTTTTTTTTTAAGAAAGAGAAATGTTTTCAAAATAACATTACAAATGATTCAAGACCAGGCGCAACTTACGTGTACATGTACTTGTACAGATGTAACCCACTATTTAAAATAATGAGGAATCCTCTTTTGCACCAAACTGGATAGTCTCCTTTTGGCTGCTAAGTCCCGCATTCTCTTCAACAGCAGAAGCTGTGTAGCACAGCTGTCATCTTCTCGCTCGTACCAAGCCATCGCTGTTTCTAGTGCTATAAAGGCCTCTTCAGGACTTGGTCGACGTTTTGGGTTTTCTTCATAATCTATAAGTACATCATGTACTTCTGAGGAGTCTTCATCATCGGTCACTACATGTATTTGGTTTTCTTCTTGCACAAAAGACAAAATTTCTTCGTCATTCAAAAACTGAAAACCAGAATCATTATCATCTTCTAGCCACATGTGTGCATCATCTTTGTCACAGTCCGAAAATCCGGGCATTGCTTGAAACAGTTCCACAACTTCATTTATACAATCATCATTTGTGTCCACTGCAGTCATTTCATTTCCTCCTTTTTTCCCAAGCAATCTATTCCAAGCCTTGTTGAGATTATCTTGTGACAGGGTGGTCCTAGCATCAGCAAACATATATCAGCAGTCTTTGAGATTAAGCTTTTTGGAAAACGCCACCATACTTTCTTCATCTTCACAGGACTTCCTTCTTGTACATCTTTTTAAGCTTTGCTATAACACCCTGATCCATTGGTTTGAATCAGTGCTGTTACATTGGGAGGCAGAAAAAATTACTTTTAAAATTTGCATCAACTGCATTCAATGTATCCGTCTCTGGATGAGATGGGTGCATTGTCCAGTAGAAGAATTACTTTTCCAGTTTTCTTTTCTTGTACTCTCAACCTCTTCACATTTGGTTACACCACCGCTCTGGCGACCGAGTGATTCAGGATCAAACGCGGGCGACGGCATTTGAGGATTTTTCGTCGACCGGGATTTGGACTGGATTAAGTCNAGACCTGGCGAGGACATTTGAAGGAGTGTCGTCGACCAGGGATTGGCGGCTCCTGAGCCGACCCAGCTCTAATGGGTACCTCCGAAATCGGCGAGTATCTGCCTGAATGGCGAGGGACACCTGTCTCTGTACAAGAAAAGGGATACTCACGTAAAATCAATGTCAGGTTAGAAAAATAACCTGAGATTTCGCCTCGAGTATTAGCGGGCGTACGAAAAAAAAAAAAAAAAAAAATACCAATCAAGAAATATTTCACTATTCATCCAAGCACTCTTCTGTGCTTTGTAGCACAATGGGAGACATGTCACATTCTTTAAACAACGTGGTTTTTTGGCTTTACCGATCATTAGCACCGGTAAACGATGACTTCCACTGGCATTCGCGGCTACCACAATTGTTACTCTCTCTCTCTCTTTGCACTTTTTAAACACAGGGGAAGCTGCTTCGCGCTGAGATGCAAGTGATTTTTGAGGCAATGATTTCGAGTATAAGCCAGTCTCATCGGCATTATACACATCATCGAGTAAATAACCTTTTTCTTCCAAAAAAGCCAAGAATGTTTCTTTAAAATTTTCAGCGGCAGTTGCATCGCTAGATAAAGATTCCCCTTGAATCTCCAATTCTCGTATGCCATGACGAGATTTAAAGTTTCTTAACCATCATCCCTGGCCAGCCTTTCTGGAAGATGCCATATCGCACAGAGAAATACTTGCACACCAAAATTATTCTGCTGTAGTAGCAGACACAATTATTTTAAGTTGAACTGTCTGTTTAACCAGTGTACTGTCTAGAACGCACACGTACACTAGATTGGTAAACCAGATATTAACTGACTTTATGATCTAACTGACTTCCTGTACGTAAGCGACCGACCATTAGCCCATTCCATCCTCTACAAATTGTTCGCACACATTTGAAGCTTGCAGCATCAAAAGATTCAAAAATATAGTCTAACATGACTGGTGGCACCTGATTTTTTTTTTCTCGAAAAAGTGTTCGGATAATTGGATGTTCGGATAATTGGGGTTCGGATAAATGGAGTTCTACTGTATATATATATATATATATATATATATATATATATATATATATATATAGATATATTGTATATATATATATATATATATATATATATATATATATATATATATATATATATATATATATATATATATATATATATATATACAGTAGAACTCCATTTATCCGAACCCCATGGGACCGAGCATCGTTCGGATAATCAAATGTTCGGATAATTGGATTACATAATGTATCGAGTACATGTACACATATGTCTAACAATAATTAACCATCACAAGAAAAAATACACTATAAAACATATTTACCTGTACTGTAATAATAATACCCACACTGTATTAGATCACTGTATCACCAAAATTTTTCATTACACTGCAGTGCATGTACTACTTGTATTAATTATTTTTTTTAAGAAAGAGAAATGTTTTCAAAATAAAATTACAAACGATTCAAAACCAGGCGCAACTTACGTATACATGTACTTGCACAGATGTAGCCCACTATTTAAAATAATGAGGAATCCTCTTTTGCACCAAACTGGATAGTCTCCTTTTGGCTGCTAAGTCCCGCATTCTCTTCAACAGCAGAAGCTGTGTAGGACAGCTGTCATCTTCTTGCTCGTACCAAGCCATCGCTGTTTCTAGTGCTATAAAGGCCTCTTCAGGATTTGGTCGACGTTTTGGGTTTTCTTCATAATCTACAAGTACATCATGTACTTCTGAGGAGTCTTCATCATCGGTCACTACATGTATTTGTTTTTCTTCTTGCACAAAAGACAAAATTTCTTCGTCATTCAAAAACTGAAAACAAGAATCATTATCATCTTCTAGCCACATGTGTGCATCATCTTTGTTACAGTCCAAAAATCCGGGCATTGCTTGAAACAGTTCCACAACTTCATTTATGCAATCATCATTTGTGTCCACTGCAGTAGTTTCATTTCCTCCTTCTTTCCCAAGCAATCTATTCCAAGCCTTGTTGAGATTATCTTGTGACAGGGTGGTCCAAGCATCAGCTAACATATAGCAGCAGTCTTTGAGATTAAGCTTTTTGGAAAACGCCACCACACTTTCTTCATCTTCAGCCAACAATAAACGACGCAGGACTTTCTTCTTGTACATCTTTTTAAGCTTTGCTATAACACCCTGATCCATTGATTGAATCAGTGCTGTTACATTGGGAGGCAGAAAAATTACTTTAAAATTTGCATCAACTGCATTCAATGTATCCGTCTCTGGATGAGATGATGCATTGTCCAGTAGAAGAATTACTTTTCCAGTTTTCTTTTCTTGTTCTCTCAACCTCTTCACATTTGGGATGAACTGATTTGTATATCAATTAAGAAATATTTCACTATTCATCCAAGCACTCTTCTGTGCTTTGTAGCACAATGGGAGACATGTCACATTCTTTAAACAACGTGGTTTTTTGGCTTTGCCGATCATTAGCACCGGTAAACGATGACTTCCACTGGCATTCGCGGCTACCAAAATTGTTACTCTCTCTTTGCACTTTCTAAACCCAGGGGCAGCTGCTTCGCGCTGAGATGCAAGTGATTTTTGAGGCAATGATTTCCAGTATAAGCCAGTCTCATCGGCATTATACACATCATCGAGTGAATAGCCGCCTTATTCCAAAAAAAGCCAAGAATGTTTCTTTAAAATTTTCAGCGGCAGTTGCATCGCTAGATAAAGATTCCCCTTGAATCTCCAATTCTTGTATGCCATGACGAGATTTAAAGTTTCTTAACCATCCCTGGCTAGCCTTAAAGTCAGGAGGACCGTCAAGTTGATTGTTGAACTGAAGTGCCTTTTCACACAATAGAGAGCCAGAGATAGGTTCCTTTGCTTCTTCTTTGCACAAACCATATACACAAAGCCTCTCCCAATTTCAAATCTTTCGCATTTCTCATGGTTTTACGTTTCTTTGACCCATTTTCACTATCCAATGTCGATGCAAAACTCTTAATTTTATCCTTGTTACTTTTGATGTCAGAGACGGTAACTTTCCCAACATTGAAAATCCTCGCAAGTGAAGACACAGTTTCACCTTTTCCTAGTCTCTTGATAATTTCTGTTTTCGTTTCAATTGACAAAAGATTGCGGTTCCTTTCATATGCTTTAGGCCTACTGGAAGATGTTTAACTGACTTTATGATCTAACTGACTTCCTGTACGTAAGTGACCGACCATTAGCCCATCCCATTCTCTACAAATTGTTCGCATACATTTGAAGCTTACCGCATCAAAAGATTCAGAAATGTAGTCTAACGTGACTGGTGGCGTATGATTTTTTTTTTTTCTGGAAAAAGTGTTCGGATAATTGGATGTTCGGATAATTGGGGTTCGGATAAATGGAGTTCTACTGTATATATATATATATATATATATATATATATATATATATATATATATATATATATATATATATATATATATATATATATATATATATATATATGTGTGTGTGTTTGTGTGTGTGTGTGTGTTTAGACTGTCTGACTCCTCTAAATCTGTCGTAGAAGATAGTCAGAGAGAGAGAAGATTTCTCGATCTCAGAGACAGCCTCTATCACATTCTACCATCTCACTCGTGGAAAAATCTATTTCTATTATCATCTCTCACTGTGACTATCACTCATTCTAATCTATTCAGAAGGGACCAACCCAAGTCTTAATTCCCTATAAAAAATCTACGAAAGAATGGGGGCTCGTCCGGGATCCCAATAGACATGTATCTACCGCCAAGTATGACTGGGTAGATGGGGTCATCCATAACAGCCGCTTTGATCACACCTCTGACAAAATCAGAGTGGATCTCACCAATGCGATAAGAAGCGCTGTAGGTGCCTCACTCTTAGAAACTCCACAAAATTCGACGGTCTCTCCTGTCTCTTGACCGGGTTTAACCAGGTGTCTGGCAACAATGCAATCATATGAAACCCCGTGTCAAATAAACAAAAAGTTTGAGAACCGTTCAAAGTAACAGTACCTCGCGTTGAGGGTGTATCCCCAACAGGTTGGGAATCACTGTCAATAATTCCGCCTTGCGAGACTGTTAGTAAGCATCCGATGCGTTTAGGCTCGGTGTGCTCACTCTGATCATTAGTCCCGTGCTCAGGAGTTCTTCCTTTGCCACCTTGTCCTTTCTGGCTGCGCTGCCATGAAGGGCGGTCGGGTTGATCAGACTGTTTACTGTGGTTGGGGTACTTGTTTTTGTAGAACTTGGATTTTTCAGGAGGGGGGTTTTGAGGTCCAGTTTCTCTGTGGTTATTCTGATTAGAAGCATGAGAAGCATGAGAAGATTGGTCTAGATTATTTTTCCGAAAATGCTCTTCTGTCGGTTTACGTTTTGTGGCCGGTAGTTCAGCCAGCGCATTGTGATATCGCTCAGACTTTTCCAAAATGTCTTCAAGCTTTTCTGCACCTTGCTCAGCTAGAAATCTCCGGGTATCTGCAGACAAAGTGTTCTTTAATTGTTCTGTTAAAACAAATTCCTCCAGACCTTCATAGGTAGAGGGGAGCTGTGAAAGCTCAAGGCACTTTGTCAAGTATCCCTTTAAACGAGATGAGAACTGCTGAAAAGTTTCAGAGCTCTCCTTCCTGCTGTTGCGAAACAGTTGCAAAAATTTGCGAGCATTCATTTCAAAACGCTCAAGCAAAGCTTTCTTCAACATGTCGTAATAGTCTTGTTGGCTGCTTTCCAGTTTGGCGTAAACATCATACGCACTACTTTTCAAAGACTGAGAAAGCTTCATATTCCAACGCGACCTATCTAACCCGTACAGAGTTGCAATTTTCTCAAATTTTTCTAGATACGTGTCAATCTTCTCATTAGGACAAGGGAAAGATTCGAGAGTGAAAGACATAGCGGTGAGATGAGTAGATTGTGTGTTAGTAGGATCAGTTAAAGAGGAATGAGGTGAAGACTCTCCATTGCTGGAGGTAGAGGCAGCACCACGACTTTGGAACTCTAGAGCTTTAAGCGCCAGCTCATGCTGTCTCTCCTTCTCTCTTTCCTCATGCTGTCTCTCCTTCTCTCTTTCCTCATGCTGCATCCTGCGAATTTCCATTTCCTCATCCATCGTCTTCTGCTGTAATAGAGGTCTTCCGCTTCTTTCCTCTCCGCTGCTTCTTCTTTCCTCCTTAGTTCTTCTTTTTCCTCTTTAGCCTCAGCTGCTTTCCTGTCTGCGTCATATCTGTCAAGTTCGTCCCTGACAAACGCTTTCGCTTCCTCGCCTTCCAAACCTTCTTCTCTTGCCTCGTCCATGAGCATCTGTCTAAGTTTCGCCCTTTCTGCCATAGTAAATAGCTGACTGAGACTTGTTGAGAAAGAAATAAGACAACAGATAACCTGGTTCCTACCACTTGCGAGAAAATACCAAACCAAAAGATGATTTACTTTAACCTGGGATACCTCCTCCTATACTATAGTATCTAACTATCGCTGCTATTAATCGGCAATAAAGCACCTAATGCAGACGACTACGCCAAATAAATGGTAGTTAAGATTACTCACTGAAAAATAAGTTGCTACAGTGGAAACAAAATAATTATTTCAAAAATTTGTTTAAGGAAGAAAAAAAAATCCCCTTAATTTTAAATCCACTATCAAGTTCACCCCTGAAGACAGTTAGGGTAAGGGAGGCAATTTACAGGACGTAATTGTCTGAACGCACTCCTTAGCTTAGCTCAAACACCTACTTCTTCAGAACCCTGTGAATGTTATACACTCACAAACTTTACCAGCGTTTAGTATTACAAAATCAGTAATTAACATATATTCCGACAAAATCAACCTAAAACTCAAATGTATAATGCTCAAAATGCTGTGGAAAAACAATTATTAATTGTGTGGTCAGCACGCCCATAAACAGATCGTTACGTCTAGGGGATAAATTATTTTTAAAAGATACAAAACTCACAAGACATCACAATCTTACTCTATATCAGAAAAGCGGCGACGCTCTTTCAAGCAAGCATGGGAGACATTCCAGAGAAAGGAAACTTTGGGAGTAGACTTGAGTACGAATTGGAGAGAGATGGAGGGGGAAGATGAGAGGGAAGCGGACAGACACCCTGAATCTACGGATATAGGAAATTTATTTCCATAACGTAGACATGGAGTGCTTCCATATCTTAAAGGGGGGACGTTCTGTCACAGAGAGTTTTATGATTAATAAATTTTCTATATCCTTTTCTTTTCTTCACCCGTGTCCTCTATTTTATTATCACTCCTTACCATTTTCCTGTATTTTTCGCATCCATTCGTTTGCGAAAAATATTTTCTTCCCCATTCTCAACTTTACCGTTTTCTTTCTCAAACTGGTAAACGCATTTATGACATAACGTGTCAATCTCTGCACGAGACGAGAGAGCGTTAAAATGCATTCTATTGCATCAGATGTCAGTAGCTGCAGTAGACGAATATGGTGTTAAATTCGCTTTCGCCAGACGTAGATGCAGACAGTTGTCTACATTTTCACCGGTCACAGCGTTTCCTCAGGCTAGTCTTTCGGCGTGAAGTGTGATCTGACACTCACGCAGCGCTCTGCGTTGGAGACGGGTCGTCTGAGATTCGCATCTGACACGCGCGCTCTCGATCAGTTTGTTAACGTAGGTGTGAAGACGCACTGGTGGCAGTTACGGCATGCGTCTAAAGTTAACGTAGGTGTTAGGAGAGATCGGGTTTTTGGAAGGAGTGGGATCATGTGTCTGGTTTAAGATATTAACCAGAGTTTTAAACTTGATTTCACGCATTCTCCATTTGCAGTAGACGCGGTCACTCCGTTCTAGATACTTAAACTTATAAGTGAACCTCTTAGTTTCGTTGTGATACCGTAGTTCTGTGTTGAGGTAAATATTATATATATTAGATATCTAGTAATTTTGTGAAGTGTTTAAAGTGTTAAATCGCTTATTTCACTAGTTAGATTTTTATGCAGAGAGAAATTAATTTATAAGTCTGTTATATTCTCTAGCTGATGAGTTACAGTGGGAAGCAGAATAAATTATAATTTCTAGCTTAAAATCATGTAGCTATAATGAATTTAATTTTACTGCTAAATAATCAGACGAGAATAATTTGTCTAAACTAACTTATAAATGCTAGATGCCTCATGAGTGTTGACGGAATACGTAGGTATTCCTAATTCATGATGTTTGATTTTTATATATAACTTATTTCACGGGAAAGTTTAAACGTCAAGTCAAGCTCTACGCTTGCAGTTATAAATGTAAGTTATATTGAGTACCTAATATGTAAAATATTTTATATGTGTTTTTTTTTATTCAGTGAATACTGGGGTAACGCAAACTTTGCCGGCGTTTAGTACAGAGACATACCTGTGAGAAACATAAACATTTTATATCTTTAACCACGTGGGTTTTCAAGTAACACCTGTCTGACAGGGCGCGTGCCTTCAGAGATAGACAGAATACTACTCCCACTAACGGTTTTTTTTAAAGAATAAATGCTTATACTGGGCCTTTGAGCCAGTTCATATTTCTTCACAAACTCTAATGTACATGCTGCCTGGGGGCGAGAATAATTTACAGAAAAAAAACATTAACGTTTCCGACATTGTTGACAAAGTGTGTGGTGAACCAAGACTTGTTGTTGGGAGAAGTTGTCCACCGGTCATCTTCCTAATTAAGGGAAACCTCGTGTTCTGACACTGTGTGCCCGCTGAAACCCTAACTCTTACCTCGTGAATAAGTGACATTAACTTAAATCTGTAAAGAAAGAACGATCGCCTGAAGAAGACGCTCCCCGAACACGGTGAATGAAACCAATATCTGCAGAGCTGGGTATCCGCTTCATCCACAGATAGACAGATTAACGAAGTGTACACTAAGGCTTGCGCCAGACGGCGAACAGCAGCACGAGTGTAGGTAAGGTTGTGTGAGTCAGGGCCCTGATGAAAGAACCGAGTGAAAGTAGACTGAAGGATGTTCTTGTTTGATTCACCCACTTTGTAACTTTCCTTATGCAAGAGTTGTTGCTAAACTATATTTTCCTTAGGATAAATTATACTCATATCCAAGTCTGTTCATACTTTTTAACAGGGAAAATATTACACCCAAATCATATGTATCTGTGACTCGTTGGGCTATCATCTTTCTCCTAACGGGACTGTGGGCTAAACATCGAGGGAAGATCATAACTGTGGGTCTATCATTTCTTGTAGCAATTCCTTGATTTTTTAATGACTATTTGTGTATGCTTTGATGTAATTTTATGTGTTGTGGTGGAAGTTTATATTGATAATTAAACTGCCCTTAAACTTAATCAGCGTGTTGTTCAGCTCGTTCTAGAATATCCATATAATCATTGTTATAGTTTTCCAACGTCTGTGTGTCTAACTGTCGTGAATATGCGTGCATGTGAGTGGATATATATATATATATATATATATATATATATATATATATATATATATATATATGTGTGTGTGTGTGTGTTTAGACTGTCTGACTCCTCTAAATCTGTCGTAGAAGATAGGCAGAGAGAGAGAGAAGTTTTCTCGATCTCAGAGATAGCCTCTATCACATTCTACCATCTCACTCGTGGAAAAATCTATTTCTATTATCATCTCTCACTGTGACTATCACTCATTCTAACTTATTCAGAAGAGACCAACCCAAGTCTTAATTCCCCTATCAAAAATCTACGACAGCCCCTCATAACCAAAATAAGTTTGACCATAGAGATCAAGGTAACAAAGGTAAACCCAACTTTGATAGGCCACGAAATGACTATAGAAATAAAAACCCACAGTTCAATGACAGAAAATATGATGAAAGAAAACCTGTTCATCAAGGTAGATTATATTGTAAATGGTGTAAGAGGGAAGGACATGACACCAAAGTTTGTAAAGGAAACCTTCTAATTTTGCTGCAATGAAAACGGGGAACAAATGTTTAAAAGACAAACCTACTGGACAGCAGGAACCTTATCACCCCCCAGTTTGTGAGGATGTTGTTTGTAATGGGGTCACCATTAGGTGCCTCTATGATACAGGTTTAGATTTTGATTCAGTCGTGAGTTCTCACCTAGTGAACCCAGATCAGTATACCACAGAAACAGTGGAGATACAAGGGGCGACTAAGGATGTAGCATCCATGACACTTCGCATCGCAAGAATAACTGTGAAAACTCGCTATGTGGAAGGAGTAATCAAAGCAGCAGTGATTAACGAACCCATCTACCCTCTGATATTAGTGTGTCGTTATGTCTTCTTGGGGACTCCCAAGAGACCTGTGATTATGGCTACAGTGCAGACCAGGTCACAGTCGAAGAAGGAAGAAGATGAACCTATAAATACTCATCCAGAGGAGATGAGGAAGGCACAGGCTGAAAATAGGTCACTGAAGCCGTGTTATAAGAAACTCCAAAAATGCCATACCCCTCCTAATAAAGGAGAATTTTATATGAAGAATAAATTGTTGTATGGGAAGGCAGGAACTGGTTCAAATGGTCACGGTCAGTTGGTCCTTCCGACTTCATATAGGGAAAAGGTGATGGAGTTAGGAGATGCTATCCCCTTCAGTGGTCACATGGGGATTAGCGCAACAGGACAGCGTATAGCTTGTCATTATTTCTGGCCAGGGATAACGGAAGATATAAAGAGATATGTAAAATCCTGTCTAGAATGCCAGAGAGTAGCTCCAAATCATTGGACTGCTCCAGCAACTCTAGGGGAAATGCCCATAGTGGGAACCCCTTTTGAGAGAGTTGCAGTGGATATTGTGGGACCTCTCACTCGGACCAAGAGGAGGAACAGTTACATCCTTACTCTGGTGGACACTTGTTCTATGTGGGGAGAGGCGGTAGCCCTGTCGTCAATCGATTCCAAGCATGTGGCAGAGGCATTACTTACTATATTCACAAGGTTAAGATTCCCGCATCAAATCTTGACTGATAACGGCTCATTGTTCCAGGGGAAACTAACAGAAGAAGTTTTTAAGTTATTTCAAGCCAAGCACTTTCATTGTAGTCCGTATCACCCCCCCCCCCCCCCCCAAGGGAACGGCCAGGTAGAGAGGTTCAATGGGAAACTCATTTCTATCCTGAGAAAGCTGGCCTGTGAAAAACCTGATATGTGGGACCAATATTTGCCCGCTGCGTTGTTTGCGTACCGGGAAGTTCCACATAATTCGACCGGAATGGCACCGGCAACCCTGTTATTTGGGAGGCCAATAAAAGATCCATTGAAATCCTTGTTAAGGACGTGGACCGATGAGAAGGCAGAAGAGACTATTACCTCATCCTATCAATATGTGAACGAACTGACCACTCGTTTAAAAACTAGTTGGAAACTGGCAAATGATAATTTGAGACAGGTCAGGAAAAAGCATGCTGCTTATTATAATAAGAAAGCGAAGGATAGGGAGCTTGCTGTAGGGGAGAAGGTGCTTCTTCTATTACCAGGCAGCAGCAATAAACTTCAAATCGGATGGCAAGGTCCATATACAGTTTTGGAAAAGGTATCCAGAACAAATTATAAGATAGACAAGAAGGGAAAGGAAAAAGTCTATCATGTGAACCTTCTGAAGAAATATCTGGACAGGCAAATCCAGGAAGGAACACACTTAATGGCCTTGTCTATCGCAACCGAAATGAAAAATGACCCTCTCACCTCATTTGAATATCCACTGAAACCCAGTGAAACGTTTGCCCAGGTGAAGATCATTAATCACCTTACAAAAGGACAGAGGGAGAAGATTCAAAAGGTCCTAGAGAAACATACAGACGTGTTAACGGATAAGCCGGGGCACACAAATTTGTTGGAATATGATATGAAACTACTAGACCCAACACCCATCTGTATGAGGCCCTATTCAATTCCGTTCGCTAAGGAAAAAGCTTTGAAAGAGGAGATAGATTATTTGTTACAAGAAGGGATTATTTCTTACAGTGAATCTCCTTATAGCTCTAGTGTGGTTTTGTTGCGAAAACCATCTGGGTAACATAGACTGTGCATAGATTACAGGAAACTGAATGCTGTCACAGAAGGTCAGGTGGATCCATTACCTGACACTACTCAACTATTTGCCAGGCTGAACTGGGCAAAATATTTTTCTAAGGTGGATCTTAGCAAAGGCTATTATCAAATTCCAGTAAAGTGTTTTCTAGGATGATGCGAAAATTGTTGGATCCCCTGAAAAATCCATGCATCTCGAATTTTATGGATGATATCCTCATTGCTACGGAAACATTTGAGGAACACGTTACCTCTTTGAATATGCTGTTTGATAGACTCAGAGAGGCTAACTTGACTGCTAGACCAACCAAATGTTGTATTGGATGTAAAGAGTTGGAATTCTTGGGACATACCGTACATCAGGGTAGCATGACCCCTGACCCCAAGAACCTGGAGAAATTGAAAAGAGCACCTAGGCCACAAACAAAGAAAGATGTGCGATCTTTTGTGTCGTTGTGTGGTTTTTACCAAAAGTACCTTAAACATGTTAACTCTATATGTGCTCCTCTGACTGATTTAACTCGCAAGGGACAATCTGATACAATTAATTGGCCAGCAGAGTGTGAATTGGCATACCAGGAGTTAAAGGAAAAACTCACAAGCAGGCCGGTATTGAAATTGCCTGACTTGAATCAAGAATTTGTCGTGAGAAGTGACGCAAGCAATGTGGGCTTAGGGGCTACATTGTTGCAAAGGTCCTCCTCACACGATGGAGAATTGAACCCAGTCGCTTATGCAAGCCGCAAGTTGAACAAAGCGGAAAAAAACTATTCAACAAGTGAAAAGGAATGTTTGGCGTTTATTTGGGCTATAAAAAATTCCAAATCTATCTGTATGGTAAGACATTTGTGGTCCAAACAGATCATCAACCACTCGTATTTTTGTCACAGGCAAAGCATGAAAATGCCAGGTTAATAAGATGGTCATTGCTATTACAGCATTATTTATTTACCATTGAATATATTCCCGGCTCTCAGAACGTGGGTGCCGACTTTTTTAGTAGACATCCTTATGATGAAAATCAGAAAAACGCGTAAGACTTCATTTGCGCTAAGTTATCTCACAGATTATAACCTGCAATGAATGCAGATTATAACCTGCAATGAATGCATGTTTTTTATCCTTGAGACTTACAATTAACATTTTGCCGATCTGCGACATGAAAACTGCGGCAAGCATTAACGTAATATTTTAACTTTAACGCCACTAATTGTAGCAATCCGGACAATTTCCCGATCTGCGGCACGAAACTGCGGCAAGTATTAACGCAAAGATTAACGCCGCCTTGCATAACCCCTCTTCGCTCGACACGCCGTTCCATGCATATATCCACGCTGTTGTACCCGCCAGATGGTATATACACACACACACAGTCAGCTCTCACTTCCCGCCTAGTAGTGTATTTCTGACGTAACCCAAACAAGTTGTTTTATTTTGAATAAAATGATAGAGAAGGAGGGTGGAAGATGGCCGACTTATGAAAAAGTTGTAATTGACGAGTAACAGTGACAAAACTGAAAATCCAAACGACAATGAATATGAACCCTGGGTAAGCCACTCACGTCTGTTGTTTTTCTGTTGTCCAAGTGTTCTACTTCTTTATTTCTTACGAGTGCCTGAAAACATACCTTTATGTTTGTCTAATATTAATTTACTGTTTACAGGCCTCGGGTTTCCCTTCCTTATGTGTTATTTATGTTTATACAATAACAGAAACCTACCCTCTGTTCTATACTACTGTCCTTAAGTCTTCTACTATTTACTGGACCCAGTATCAAGGTCTTTGTCTTGTTTGGACTGACACATACTGTTAATAGGAGAACAACAGAAGTGATTGCGTCATTAAGGGGCTGAGTTGCCCACTGTATACTTCCGGTGTTATTTTGTGTTTCTTACTGATAAATAGTCAGTAAAAAGCATCCTTTTTTGGGGATGCCTAGCTGGCCGTGGGGTCAGTGTGATTCGCTTGATAGCTAGGCGGAGTTGTCGTACGGAAGGTACGGGGTTCGAACCCTGGGTAAGCCACTCACGTCTGTTGTTTTTCTGTTGTCCAAGTGTTCTACTTCTTTATTTCTTACGAGTGCCTGAAAACATACATTTATGTTTGTCTAATATTAATTTACTGTTTACAGGCCTCGGGTTTCCCTTCCTTATGTGTTATTTATATGTAAAGATAGCTTAGTGTCTCCTGAGCAATAATATGTCTTAATAAACATCAAAGTCCAATTATTAACCTAGATAATGAAATAATACTATATGTCTACGAATGGTAAGACGGACGGACTGTTGTTCTTGCTCATTTATCCATAACGTTAGTTGGGGACGCAAGTTTAAAAAAGAGGCATGGGAGTGATTCAAATCCTATTGGTTGGTATACGAGTATAGGAGGGAGGGTATTGGTTAGGCAAAAAGATAAATATATTTGGCAGACTCACTCCTAATATGTTTGGAGGTTTTTTTTTTCAAATTTGAATTGAATAGCTAGACCCTCGCTGTGATTGGGCCGGTCTAGGGATATTGGCAAAAAGCTTTCAGAGCTTGTTGCCATTTGACACAAAATATTAGACGGAAAGCTGCGTTGAGAACAGTAGTGCTAAGAAGGAAAAAACCTTGGCAGTCTGGACAAAGGCAAAGCTAAACTTAAAGATATATTAATGCTGACTGCTTTGACGGTCGGTGGTTAAGGATCGAAGAAGAAGAAGAATGCTGATGCCAGTCAACGTATGTTTGTGATATTTCATTGAATTGTGGTAAGAACGAATTTATTAATATTGATATTACAAAAAAAATTGGTGTATGAGATACTGCTTTATTGGGAAGGTTACGACTAAGTACAGAGGTCCCCAGCAGACTTATGCAGGGCCTGTGGTGTTGCTTACACGCAGTAAAACTGACATGAATTGTATAACTTAAAATGATTTCAACAGTTACCAGTGGGAAGGCTAACCCACATTATTCTATGGGAGAGAATCATTGTTGCAGTGTCAGAGGCATTGTAGACATTAGGGAGAAGACTAGGAGCACTGGTATGAGTTGTGATCTCAGATGGAAATGGTTGAAATGGGGTGGTCAGAGAGATCTGACCCTTTTCTTTTATTGAATTATATCATGTGTTACTTATGGAATGAGATTGTATATGTGTTATAAAGAATCATAACATTGTTTCAGGGTTTTTTGTTCTGGTACTAAAGTTAGTGCCAGAACCCCTGATGAATGTATCTTCATGAGAGCAAGTGAGAATTTTTGCTGATACACGCTGTCTATCACAATACATCAAGGACTGCGTCAGATTGGACATTAAAGTGAATTTTGCTGGTACACGCTGTCTACCACGAATCAACCCTTGAAATACAGGAGTGGCAGCATCGTACTATTATCATATAAAGATAAGTGCCCTTGTGTTGGCACTCAGAGTTCATCTACGTATTTTACTAACGACAACATAAATTAATAAACTATACATAAACATTCCACAAGAGAATAAAAGAAAGAAAGGGACGATTACAACATCCCAACCCCACCATTAGTTACCAGTGTTCAATCAGTTATAGAAATATCAAAATATAATTATATTGTAACAGCATTTGTATGGACAGAAGATCCATTGGGGTATTTAAATTTTGTAAATAAAACCATAAATTTCATTTTGTTGTTGGTCCTGACTCAGAAAATTCTGACTCAGGGCAAATAAAATTGTAATATAGCCTATTACTAAATATTCAGCCACAGACTTTTATAAGATATATTTTAGAGTGTAGTCTGTTTGTGATTGTTGTATTGACCCAGTCCTATTTAAGTGTTAGAATTTTAAATGTATTTGTTTTAATTTGACTTACACTACATCATATACTTTCATTACCCTAGACACATAGACGTAGTCACATAACTAATAAGTAAAAATTTAGAGCCAAGTGAGATCATAGGGTGGTAGCAGACAGGCACCCTGTAAATACTTAACCTTCAACTACCAAACTCAGGGACCTACACAGCTGACCTCACTTGGTAGACAAATAATCTTACATAATAACATCCATAACACCAAATCCACAACATCCTTGCATATTAACGTCCAACTTAGTATTAATAAAGAGTATTCACAACCTCTGGCCATGTCATGAATTTTCTCTTGGTTCTCATTCATTAATTGAATTTCGTGCCTCTATTGTATATTACGCGAATGCTGGGTAGTACTGATTAACAATTCAATGATATCGACTTGAGAAGCCCAAGTCCACAAGATACAATTTATTACGGAAAAACATATGTGACGAATCATGAGCATTGTTCATAGTAAAAACATACATTAATCTGATTGCACTTGAATACATATTAGGGACCTCAAGACGCAGCAATATAGACCGCAGTCAGCGACTCATAGCTTGACTGCCTGCGTCAGGACCAGCGAACCAGAGCTGGTCAAGACCGTGCTCCACCTCCACGTGGTGGTCCTGGAAACAGTCTGCCGCAGTACAGGCTGGCTGAGCGAGCACGGATTGCAATGGGAAGGCAAACCCGGTCCTAAAAAATGCCGTGCAGAAGTCAGATGTGTCGACCGAAAGGTGCAGATATCGCAGCTACGTTGTAAACAGACACAACGCAACCACCGTCCTTTTCAGGGCGAACGAGGAAGAAGAAGAAGAATACATATTAGTATCAGTCCGTGTCCTAACGAATTAATGTCAACAGAACATCATGGCTATATGCGCGCGCTGTTGTGGTTACAACAGCCGGTAATGAGCGCATGTGTCTTGACGAATATATATAAAGACTGATTAACGATCCTTCAATAATTCAGGTTATCTACTAACTTTATAATTCCATCCTTTATAATATCAATCTGGACTGACACTGTGTCCTTATATAAATTTCTATATATTGCGGCAATTATGAAGCCTAAAATTGGAAGGATGTGGGACACGTCTTCGCGGCTTGACGATCAACGTAAAAGGGGCCAGTATCCAAGTCACATAGCGTGATCTTATCAACGCTAACACGTCACAATTTGACCATGTAATTTGCGTTCACTAATCCGTGAAGTATCAGCATCAATCTATATTAAATCTATCAACCTAAAATTGCGCACTGCCAACTATAGCAGACGATATCAATAAAAACACGGTAACAATTCCCTGCTAGACGGGAAAAATAATCTATTAGATAGATTTTTTTTGAACTATCTTAATCAAACATCTCAAAAATTTAACAAAAACCCGACATATGGCCTACGATGTTCTGACTAGAACAGTGTCGTGGTCATGTCGGTATTATACTAATCATGTAATATACTAACAGTCATGTTATACATGGATATTATATTAACCAAAGGTGTGTCAACTGTCGCTAAATAATTATCTACGTAACTCAAAATCTGTCGTGACTAAATAATGAAGTGTTATGTAAAGAAAATTATTCTAACTAATTAAAATTAAACTAATTAATCATAGTATATGTGTAGGGTATGAATCCATTTAAAATTTAATCAAACAAAATGAAAGATAGTATCATAATAACAGAATTGAGAAGTAAAGACAAGTAAAGTGAAGGAAAAGATAAAGTATAAATTAATTTAGTTAGATGTGTTTAAAATTAATCATGTGTATCGAGTAATTACTAACTAATTAACTTAATGAATTACTAAAAGAAAAAGAATATTCATACATTTTATGTAAACATCGTAACTAATTTCATATATCTATCACATTCATAAATAAAATATTTAGAGTATTCAATTGTGTGATATTCTTTTGTTTTCATCTTTTCTTTCTTTGATACATTTCATTTTTTTATTATCACACTTCAACTTTATTTTATTCTTTATTAATTTAATAAATATGAAACTTAATAATGTTGGACATGAAGATCCAGCCGTCGTTATTTCCTTTGCGACTTTACGGGAAGTTCCATTGGAGAAGAAAGTTAATAATGTTCAACTATGTTTCGTTCCTGAATGAATGTAAACTTTCACAGTGTTGAATTAGTCATCTTAATTTCTGTAGCATAACGGTAATTGTCCAGCCTAGATTCAGATACTCTTCCCAACTATATCGTAACGAGTTGTAGAACGAATGGACACTAACCAAAGTCCAAACGTTAAAAACGAACCATCGAAATAAGTCTCTTGCTATAACCAATTTCTTTCGGAGAATGTACGTATTGGTTGATTCACTGCACAGTATTCGAAGTGTCATTCGTATGTAGGTAGTTCATATCATTTTCATCGCTGAAATACATCATAGTTCCAAAGTCATTCTTGTTCAGTATTACTTTTTGAAATTGTGGACAATTATCATTTGACTTCAGTAGGGTGTCTCGAAAGTACATCAGCAATTATATTTTCAGGTCCGGGTATGGCTTCGATGACAAAATCGTAAGCTTGTAACAGAATAGCGAATCTGGCAAGTTTGGGGCTTTTGTGATTAGAGCGACGTAACGATGCCACCGCCTTCTGATCCGTTTGGATCACGAAGGGTGCGCCCAACAGGAACTTTTCACGTTTAGTGATAGCCCAAACCAGTGCCAGTAGCTCCTTGTTAACTGTCGAATATTTTGTTTCAGGCAACTTAAGTTTTCGTGATATATATAGAGTTGGATGAAGTATACCGTCGTGACATTGAAGGAAACAAGCTCCGATACAGTAATTACTGGCATCTGTACGAAGAAGAAACTTTTTAGAAGCATCTGGTAACCTAAAAATTGGTGGATTTGAAAAGATTGTCAATATCCTGCGAAAAGTTTTGTCGCATTCGTCAGTGCATTTCACCGTCAACGGCATGTCTTTTTTAACAATGATGACAAGACAGCCGTGATGGATGATAAGTTAGGTACAAATCTACTGTAGTATTGGACTAGACCTAATAAACTCCTAACATGTTTCTTCGTTTGAGGAACCGATAAATTTAAAATTTTAGATACCGTACTGGGAACAGTTTGAATACGTCCAGCCCCAATAATATGTCCCAGGAAGGTTATCTCCCGAAATGATATTTGTATTTTCGTAGGTTTAGCAGTTAAGTGGTTTTCCTTTAATATTTCCAAAAATAATCTAAGCCCCGAAAAATGTTCCTTTAATAGATTACAAACGTGTAACGAAAATAAATAAAATGAAACTTAGTACAGCCAAATACAACAGTAATATTACAAAACTTCACAACTAACACTTAAGGTCAAATACTTTCAAATGCAGACAAAGGTATCCATCGGCAGAATCTTCAATGGGGTTCTCTGCAAAATGGAAATATTTAAGTGCCCTACAGATCGATCAAAATCGATTCGGTCGTCCTAAGAGACATAAAATCAGTTTTGATTCGCCTCGCCAACCACCCGCTTAAACCAATAACAAACAGATGGTTGAAAACGAAAATAACATGTACAAATGATAGTAATTAGACATGCTTATATAAAGGCGAAATGGACTAATGTATGCTTAGTTAATCGACAAAGGTTACAATGAAACTTATATTTTTGTGCTCAGTTATCTACTCCGGTCAATGTCAGTATGCATCAACGGCATAGACAAGTGTCGTGAGTTGCCCTTCATTGCTTGAGAAAGTGTTTCTTTTCTTGTTTAATTCCGTTTGTCCACCTTGATTAGTATTTTCGTTGAAGAGGACTGTGAAAGCGATCAGCTTATACGCAAAGATTGATGACGTAGGTTTGACCTCTAGTCGTTATGCGTATTAGGTCATACTTTCACACATCACGTGAGCATTTTGCAACTGTAAACAGTTCTTGGTAATATGAATGAGAAGTCGGTAACTTTGTTGAAGAAAAAATGTTCCATCCTCATACAAAGGGCACCAGTTGTTGAGTTGTTGAAGTTGGTTATCTGTTATTGAGTTTGTCCTTGCATATTAACGTCCAACTTAGTATTAATAAAGAGTATTCACAACCTCTGGCCATGTCTTGAATTTTCTCTTGGTTCTCATTCATTAATTGAATTTCGTGCCTCAATTGTATATTACGCGAATGCTGGGTAGTACTGATTAACAATTCAATGATATCGACTTGAGAAGTCCAAGTCCACAAGATACAATTTATTACGGAAAAACATATGTGACGAATCATGAGTATTGTTCATAGTAAAAACATACATTAATCTGATTTCACTTGAATACATATTAGTATCAGTCCGTGTCCTAACGAATTAATGTCAACAGAACATCATGGCTATATGCGCGCTGTTGTGGTTACAACAGCCGGTAATGAGCGCATGTGTCTTGACGAATATATATAAAGACTGATTAACGATCCTTCCATAATTCAGGTTATCTACTAACACAATTTATTTTAGCCAATATATCAACGGCTAACACGGTACAATTTTAGGGACCAGTGTAATTTGCGTTTTAAATAAATGGCCAAACCTTAGCCCCCCCCCCCCCCAGCAAAGCTACTGTTGTTTTTAAGCAGTACAGATATTGGCTTCTACCAATAGAAGATTTACAGATAACCACCTGTATAAAGGACTATTTGAATGAAACTAAGAAAGCTAACACCAATAATTAGCTTATAGCCCGATCTTACTAATAACTTAACATTATCAGTCTAAATACTAAAGAAGCACAGGACTTTATTCTAGTAAGCTGTAACATATTAATAAATTGCCAGCACTCAAACTTAAATAAAACTATTTTTTCGTCATCACAGCACCGTTAGTTAATATATATAACAATCTAAATCGCCGCGCCACAATTAAGTTTTATTCAAAACCGACGTGTTTGTCGGATTTACATAAGACCATTGAAGGTTTCCTTTTAACCCCAAACAGTATGGAAATATTAACCATTAATTTCATTTACACAAATGTAATAACCGAATATGTTCAGTTTGAGTACCGGTCACGTATTATATTTCCTGGACAAAGAATAATCTGCTTCCAGCCCCGCCATGTGCTGAATAAATTTAGATCTGAAACCAACCGCACGCGAATATATAAATAACTTTGAATTAAGTATTAGTATAATTATTTAAAAAATACTACGTTGCAAAGTTGGTGATCCTATATAGGGCCTTTGTAACCCTATAAAGACTTTTAGAACTGTTGAAGTTTTATAATATTATATCTTTTACTCACAGTAATTTATAGGCATGTTCTTTCTAGTGAACTAGACTTCAGTTCATTTTCAAATAGCTTGTTCTCTCCCCGCGACAGGGCGATCAGAATGATAAAAGAATTTAAACTGACGCGCTATAACGTATATACATAAATACACACATAGACATATATGCATACATTAAAATACATATATATGTATATACGTATACACACACATATATGTAAGATACAATAAATACATACATATATATTATAATGTATATACATATATACATACATATACGTATTATACATATATACACGTGCTTCATTTGACTATAAGAAGGCTTTTGACAGAGTCCATCACGAGTTAACAATTAAATCGCCTCGAAGGCATAAGTATTGATGGAAAAGACATAAAATATACTCAGTAAAACCTTTATTGGGAGCAAACTGCTACAGTAAGATCTGGAAGGAATTATTCACTATACATAGACATAAATAGGATGTTTTCAGACAAGGTTGTGTGCCTATTTACTTTTATCATCGTGCATCATCGCAGTTTTTTTGCCATCTCCACAACGAAGGTTGGCTGTAATGGATCTCCAGCGTCTTCTGTCTCTTGTCTTGGTGGTGCACTCTGATAGACTCTTCCCACTTATAGCGCTGTCTTCCCCTTGCACGTTTGCCTTCAACTCTCCCTTCTGTTATGGTCTTCTGCAAGGCGTTATGCCTTTTTATGTGGCCAAAGTATTTTAGCTGCCGAACTTTGACCTCCCTCATTAGTTCTCTTTTCATACCTAGATTTTCTAGGACCTCCTTATTTGTTTTCATCTCTTTCCATGAGATACGCCCCATTCTTCTATATATCCACATTTCAAGAGCCTCAATTCTTTCTTCCAAATGCTTATTCATCCTCCATGTTTCTGCACAATACAGAAATGCGGAATATATATAACACTTTATGATTCTCAGTTTTAATTTGTGAGATAACTGTTTGGATGTCAGTATATGTTTCATGTTGTTGAATGTAGCTTTGGCCATTCCTATTCTCTTCTTGATTTCTGTTTCACATTTGCCATCTTCTGTTATTATATGACCAAGATATACGTAGCTCTTGACTTGTTCCAGGATTTTCCCATTTACGCTTATCTTTAATGTGGGTTTATCGTCTGTTTTGCTAATTATCATAGTTTTTGTTTTTTCAATATTTATGTCCGAGTCCATATTCATGACTTATACTGTTCACTTGCTTCACTAGTTCTTGTAACTCCTGTTCGCTTTCAGCTAAACAACACGGTATCATCTGCATATCTAAGGTTGTTTATTGACCTTCCACTGATGTTCAGTCCTGGTATTTCCTGTATCTGTTTGAAAATTTTTTCGGTGTATAAATTAAATAGGCAGGGGGACAGCACACAACCTTGTCTGACACCTCTTTTTATGTCTATGTATGGTGAATAATTCCTTCCCGATCTTACTGTGGCAGTTTGCTCCCAATAAAGGTTACTGAGTATTCTTATATCTTTTCCCATCAATACCTATGTCTTTTGAGGCATTCAATTTTTTTCTCATGATGGACTCTGTCAAAAGCCTTCTTATAGTCAATGAAGCACATATACATACTTTTTTGGACCTCTGTCATATTTTTCTGCTAATATTTCTTAGGCAAACTATTTCCTCTCTTATCCCACTGTCCCATCTACAACCAAACTGTCCTTCTTGGTTTTCGCTGTCCACTTTACTTTTTTTTCTTTCCTGTA
This sequence comes from Oreohelix idahoensis, assembly GCA_024509875.1. NCBI lineage: Eukaryota > Metazoa > Mollusca > Gastropoda > Stylommatophora > Oreohelicidae > Oreohelix > Oreohelix idahoensis. Next base: position 33,318 of record JAMPIV010011919.1, read on the forward strand.
TGATTTTGAGCAGTCTCTTTATTTCTTGACTCATCAGGCTGATTGTTCTGAAGTCTGAACTATTCTGTTGCATTTGGTTTTTTGGGCAATGTTATGAAAACTGATGTCTTCATGTCCCTGTGTGGTATATATCCTGTATTGTATATATCGTTGCATATTTCTGTGATTGTATCTATACCAAAGCTCTCCAGAGCTTCTATCATTTCAATTTTTATGTTATCCATGCCTGCTGATTTTCCTTTTTGTCTCATATGAATGGCATTCTCTACTTCTGATCTGAGAATGTTTGGGCCTTCATTAGAATCTGGTGATGGTTTTTTTTACCTCTGTTGTCCTCGAATAGTTCTTTTACGTATTCTGCCCATCTGTTTGATATGTCTTTCTCATCAAGTAATATTACACCATTTTTGTTCTTGATACAGCTTCCTCCTTGTGCAAACCGCGACCGATTTGATAATTTCTTTATTTCTTCATGCATATCCCTTGTCATGTGCTTTGCTTCCAAGTCTTCTATTTCCTTACATTTTGTTTCTATCCACCGTTCTTTTGCTTCTCTACACATAGTACATATGTCATTGTCTATTGTTTTATATTCTGGAGTGTTTTTTGCTTTCTTTCTTTCTGCCATTTTATTCAAGATGTCATCTGTCATCCAAATTTGATTTTTCTTAGACTCCTTTTTAGGTAAATTTGCATTTGCTGATTGTATGCTTGTTTTTTAAGCATTCCCATTTTGCGGTTGCTTTTTCTTCTGGGTTTTCTCTTCTATACTGCTCCATGCTTTCTGTCAATAACTGTTGATATTTATTTTTTGACATCGATTAAATATTTCTGTTTTATATCTGGTTGTTTCAGTGCTGATATTTCTATCTGGGGTTCCTCCTGTCTTCTGTTTCCTGCTCTTTTCAGTTTTATATTTACTTTGATGACGACTGGATTGTGATCTGAATTTATGTCGGCGCCAGGATGTGTCTTTGCACTTGTGACACTGTTCTTAAATCTATGTTTTATCGTTATATAGTCGATTTGATTTCGTGTTATATCTCCTGGGCTTTTCCGTGTGTATAATTTCCTTGGGTGGTGTACAAAACAGGTGTTACATATGACCAGCTGGTTTTCTTCACAGAACTGGATATGTCTGTCTCATCTATCATTTCTTGTCCCTAATCCAGACTGTCCTACTATTTTTGTGTATTTTTCTTTTCCTACTTTTGCATTCATATCACCCATTACTATCAATACATCTGTAGATTTTACTGGTTTAAGTGTGAGTTGTAGCTCTTCATAGTATTCTTCTATTTCTTCCTCGCTGTGATCTTTAGTTGGTGCATAAGTTTGTAAGATTGATATGTCGAATGGCTTTGCTCTCATCTTTAGTAACATCATTCTGTCATTGTGTGTTCAGTATCCACATACGTATTTTTCTAACTCCTTCTTTATCAACATTCCTACTCCCCTTTCATGTTTTTCTCCTCCTGAGTGTATAAGCGTGTACTGGTCTCTTGTTATGTAGCCTGTATCCAAAAGTCTATGCCTCTGCAACTCCCAGTATATCGAGTTTTATCATGTCTGTTGCCTCTAATATAAGATTGTCAAGCTTTCCTTCTCCGTTTAGAGTTCTAACATTCCATGTTCCTATTTTTAGGCTTCTCCTACTAGTTTTTAGGTGGTCTTTCTCAGAAT
>JAMPIV010011919.1:37500-40594 GCA_024509875.1 Oreohelix idahoensis
TAATCCTTGCTTTTGGCTCGGATCATGCATGTCCTAGACACATGGGGACCGGCCTTACAATGACATTCATGTGTTCCATTAGGTACTCCTTGTGTGAGAACACAGAATGATCACTACAGTGACACATGTCTTTGTCATTGTCGGGTCTTCTTGTGTTGGGACATGTGGTCTTGACCGGGGCCGTGGTTTGGGGGGTCAACTGGGGGAAATATGCAACCTCATGCGAGGATAAAAAAATAAAAATCATGCGCTGGGAAAAAATACTCAGTGCTCAACAAAAAAAAAAAAATAAAGCGAATTTATGAACCATCAAAAAAAATGAAAGTATCACTACGTGCTAATCATCCGGCTTCTTTGGCACTAGGGATCATGTGGTCTAACCAAAACACAGGGGACCGGGGTTGACATTCATGTGTCATTTGCGACCTTGTGTGAGAACCAAAGAAGATCACTTACGCGTGAAAACACAGTTGTGTCATTGGGTCTTCTTGTGTTGGGACATGTGGTTCCATTGACCAGGGCCGGGTTTGGGCGTGGGAAAATGCGCAACCTCATGCGAGGAAAAAAATATGCGACCATCAAAAAGCGAGGAAAAAAAAAAAAAAAAAAAAAAAGGAAAAACAAAATGCTTTCCCCCCCCCTAAGATACCCCCCGTATTTTACCCCGCTGATTACAATCCCCCAATGCCTAGTATCCGGCTTTTGGCTGGGATCATGTGTGTCTAGACACAGGGGACCGGTTACAGTGACATTCATGTGTCATTAGGTCCCTAGTGTGTGAGAACACAGAAGATCCTTACAGGTGACACATGTTTGTCATTGGGTCTTCTTGTGTTGGGACATGTGGTCTTGGACCAGGGCCGTGGTTTGGCGGGGGTTATAATGCGACCTCATTGCGAGGAAAAAAAAATATGCGACTCAATCAAGCGAGGAAAAAAAAAAAAAAAGGCCTTTTGGCTGAAAGGAATCATTGTGTCTAGACAAAAAAACCCTGGGTACAGTGAACATCCATGTAACAATATGGACCTCATCATGTGTACAACAAGAAAAGAACACAAGCAAGACCCCATACAAGTGACACATTCCTTTCATGTCATTGGGGGTCTTCTTTGTGTTTGGGACATGTGTGGTACTAAAAAGACCATGGGCCGTGTTTTTGGGGCGTGGCGGGACTAATGCGACCTCAATGCGAGGAAAAAAATTATGGCGACCTCATTAAGGCTGAGCGATGCCCCTGACAAAAAAAAAAATAAATCCTAATATGGCCTTCTTGTCTTTAGGCGTCTCTTTGTGTGTTAGACACAGAGGGATCAGGCCTACGGTGTCACATGTTTGTCATTGGGTCTTACTTGTGTTGGGACATGTGGTCTTGACCAGTGACCACGGGTTTGGGCGGGGATAATGCTAGCCGCGACCTCATGCGAGGAAAAAATATAAAAAAAACATAAAAACCTCAAGCCGAGGAAAAAAAAAAAAAAAAAAAAAAAAAAAAAAAAAAAAAAAAAACTGCGGAGCGAAATTTTACGCTGTACAACACCAATGCCTAGAATCCGGCTATTGGCTGGGATCATGTGTCTAGACACAGGTTGGGACCGGTACAGTGACATTCAAATGTCATTAGGTCCTTTGTGTATGAGAACACAGCAAGGATCACTACATGCTGGTGACAACATGTTTGTCATTGGGTCTTCTTGTGTTGGGACATGTGGTCTTGACCAGAGCCGGGTTTGGGGCGGGGACAATGCGGCGACCTCATGCGAGGAAAAAAATATGCGGGACCTCAAGCGAGGAAAAAAAAAAAAAAAAAAAAAAAAAAAAAAAAACATTTTGGCGATCATGTGTCCCTAAACCAAGCGGCCTTTCATGCTTAACTGCGGCGTATTAAAGTGTGAGAACACAGAGTATCACTCAACGACAATGTTGCTAGAATCCGGCCTTATTGGCTGGGATCATGTGTCTAGATACAATAGCGGGACCTGGTGGGGCAATATGCAAATCATGTGGTCCATTAGGTGCAACCTACCCTTTGAGTGAGAACAAAGAAAATTAAACTACGTGTGACACATGGTTGTGTCATTGGGTCTTCTTTGTGTTGGGACATGTGGTCTTGACCAGGGCCGGGTTTTGGGCGGGGAAAATGCGACCTCATGCCGAGAACAAAAATATGCCAACCTCTTGGGAAGCGGGGAAATTTAAAAAATAAAATAGGGATTTTATAAATATCAGAGGGCCTTTGGGAATGTGTAATAAAATTGATGTCTTGGACCGGGAATGTGTTCTAAACACTGGGATACAGTAATGACTTTAATGGTGTCATGAGGTATCTAGTGTGAGAATACACAGAGGATCACTACAATGACACATGTTGTCATTGGATCTTCTTGTGTTTGGGACTTCAGTGTGGTCCTTGAACAGGGCCGGGTTTGCGGTGGCCGGTGCCAAAGTGCAACATTCTGAAGGAAAAAAAATATGCCCAAAAAACCTTTCATTGCCGAAGGAAATTTAAAAAAAAAAAAGTATTTTACGCTGACAACCCAATGCTAGTATCTGGCTTTTGGCTGGATCATTGAGCGGAGAACACACTAGACCGGTATCAGTGACATTGGGTGTCATTAGGTCTCTTTTGTGGATCCCAGAAGTCACTACGGTGACACATGTTGGATCATGGGTTTCTTGTGTTGGGACCTGTGGTCTTGACCAGGGCGGGTTTGGGCGGGGGGGTTTATGCGACCTCATGCGAGGAAAAAATATGCGACCTCATGCGAGAAAAAAAAAAAAGAAAAAAAAAAAAGCCTTTTCGACCCTAACAGACGCATTTTTGCTAAACTGCAGCGTATTTTACGCTGTACAACCCAATGCCTAGTATCCTGGCTTTTGGCTGGGATCATGTGTCTAGACACGGGGACCGGTACAATGACATTCATGTGTCATTAGGTCCCTTGTGTGAGAACACAGAGGATCACTACAGTGACACAGTTTTGTCATTGGGTCTTCTTGTGTTGGGACATGTGGTCTTGACCAAAGCCGGGTTTGGGCGGGGACAATGCGACTTCATGCGAGGAAAAAAATATGCGACCTCAAGGGAAAAAAGCGA